>JBBMOC010001087.1:0-14764 GCA_037975185.1 Centropyge bicolor | reverse complement strand
AGAAACCAAACAAAGTGAAAAAGGCGCTCGCTCACGTCTGACAGAGGAGGCTGCGGTCGCTGGAGGAAGGCCTACGGGAGACAGTGATGGCCGACACCTCGGGGGCCAGATGGACTGATGGGTAACGAGGGGATGTGCTGGTGTTTGTGCGTCTGTCCGTCTGTGAACGTGTGCTTGTTAACGACAGAGTGAAGAAGGGGGATGTGTGGATCAGCTGAGCAGGAAGTCTTCGGTCATGGTGGGCGGGCGGGTGGTGCACAGGAGGGGGGGGGGCAGCTACAGTTCAGGGCAGTGTGTGGAGGGTTGTAGGTGGGTGGAGGATACTGTGGATGAACTGCTGTGGTTCTTCCTTCTGTTTTCTCTGATGCAAACTCAAACTGGACAGGTTTGTTTTAGAATTAGTTTTAACCCAGTGATTGAACGTATCCTACTAACAAGCATTGTGTTTGTATCCAAAGTCTGATATCTCACTTGTTTGACCATAGACCAGTGCTTCCCAACCTTTTTGACTTGTTACCTTCTCAAAGCTAAATTGATGTATATGATTAAGACCAGCTCATAGAATGACTTTTAGTTTGGCGAAATCTCTCAGTAACTATGGGATGGATTTCCATGAAGTCACACACTCATCTCATCATAAAAACTTCAATCCTTTAACTTTTCATCTCATGTCATCGTCATGTCAAAAAATATTTCATCGCTTTTTAAGATAAAACTGCAAATTTGTGACTTATTTACATCGTCAGTAGGAATCAGTGGACTTGGGCCATGAACAGGGTCGGACGGTGTTCAGGCATGAACGAACATGTTGATCATTGATCTTATTGACAGTAACAAATATTTACAATACAAAAGTGTTTCTTGCAACAAATGTGAGAATATGATGTGACTGCTATCATTTTACTGCAGATGATCCTTAATAGGACATAGATTCACCAGAGAATGATAAAGATAATTTAAAAAAAAGTCCAACTGAATCATTTACTCACTAGTTTAGTCTATTTTGCAGGCGAACAGTAGAAAACAGAAACTAAATGGCTGTAAATTACATTAATACAGGGAGATGATACAATAATGATACAATGTACTCAGTGACCCAGATTCTCTGATTCTCTGTTATTTTCTGCCGGTCCTGTCACAGGCTTCTGCTGCCACCATGTGGTCAGTGAGGGAGTTACAACACATCAGCTCACATTTCGACTCTATTCTGGTTAGATATAATAAGATGAGATATTCCTTTATTAGTCCCACAACAATTATGTTATTTATTTAAATGCTGGTGAACAGTCAGACTTATCTGAACCATAAACCAAAGCAAACACGTCAAATGGAAAAAAATACACTAAGAAACAAGCACATACACAGTACCTACCACCAGTGATATGATCACTAGCACCAAATTATTAATATACAACTAAAATATGAAGTGCATTACTAATACTATACTAGTACTGCAGTATTTTCTTAAAAGACAGAGGGGTGTGGTTACTAGCAGCAACGTAAGATGTAAGATTACTTTAACAGAATACACCAGAATGAGTATTTCCATTAGTACTTTTAGTAAAGTAAAAGAATATAAATGTGAAAATGAAAACTTCCTCCATCTCTGTAGTTTTCTTCTGCCGGAATCATGTTTTCAATGAGAGAAAGCTACAACACATCAGCTCATATTTCAAGTCTTTCCTGTTGTAGATATAATTGTGTTTTATATATTTATATATGCTGCTAACATTCAAAATGATCAAACAATAAACCACAGCCAACATGTAAAATACTGCAGCTGGTCCTTTTATACTTCCTGTCAGGTCTCAGTTATCTTTCTCATAATAATAATAATAATAATGACAATAAAACAATAGTAATCATACTGTTGAAAGAAAAAAATAAAGGATATAAAAGTAAAAATAAAAACTTCACTTTTCATCATAAGATGCATATTGGTTCAGTGTGTTGACACCAGCTGCGCATGCGCACCGGCTCCCTCTCCTCTCCTGTGACTGACCGATATTGACCTCAGTTTCTGCTGCAGCTTCACAACTTGAACGCACAAAAAAAAACCAGCGAGGAGGAGACATGGCCGCTATTTTTGGGAAGATCTTCGTGGGCATTTACGTGGAGATCAAACGGAGCGACGGTACGTGTTCTCACTGGGCCGGGTGTCTCCATCCGGCGGGTCCGGAGGAGAGCAGCTAGTGGCGGCTTGGTGTTAGCTAGCATCCGGCTACATCCAGGGCGAAGCTTCATGTCGAGATAAAAACCAGGCTGCAGGTTTAGAACCAGCACAGGCGATGTTTCCTGTCAGGCTGCTGTCGACTGTCAGTCAGGTGGAAACACGCCGGGCAGCCTGGAGGAGGACCGGAGGACCGGAGGGGGGGCGGGGGGCTGGTCCACCTGTGCGGCCCAGAGTGACACCTGTCCCGGCTTCCTCTGTCCGCCCGGCCCGCTCCTCCGGACCGTGGCTGTAAAGCTCCGGAGCTGCAGAGCGAGCCGCTGCAGGCTGCAGTGCATCCCCCAGCTGTGGCCTGTGGATGCTGGGCTGCTGGATGCATGCATGGGGCCTCTCCCCTCCCACTGCAGCTCATCTGTCTGCCTCCAAACCTGCCGGGTTTTTTCTCTGTAAATGTCTGTTCTGACTGACAGGAATCTGAAGAGCAGGCAGTGAATGCAGCTGGTGAAGTTGTGAGTGAGAGGGTGAATGACAGGAGGAAGTCTTATCATCATCCATCATGAGCCACACCCATTAGCATCTCCTGATTTTAGGGTTAAACTGCAGGAATCCAGCATGTCTTGCATTGACATTTCTCCTGTTTAGTCAGATCCTCAGTTAAGGATGTGATTAGTTTAAAGCTCTTTGCTTGTGTTGATGCATCTGTGATTGAAAGCAGCATAAGAACCTATAGGCTGCAGGAAGCCATGCAGCACAGAGCAGGCCCAGCATCTCTTTACATCCTCTCTCTCTCTCTCTGCAGGACGGATACACCAGGCGATGGTCACATCACTGCACGAGGACAATGAGAGTGTGACGGTGGAGTGGATCGAGAACGGAGACACCAAAGGGAAAGAGGTGAAGCTGCAACTGTGTGCCACTAACTTCCTGTATCATGCACCTGAATGCACCATAATTCTGCTCTCATCATTCAGACTTAACAGATCTTTTTATGGATTTCTCTTTCTGTCCCTTTAGTGTGTCTGGAAAATAACACTGTGTATATGATGTTAAATACAAACACATTGATACTGTAGATATTAATATTCATTTCCTCACTGCCTCCATTTGGAAGAAATATTATGCACTACATGAAAAAGTATTTTTTAAATGTCTACTCCTAAAGTTGCCTCAATACATCACTTGTCTTCTCAGATTTAAAGCCATAGTTCATCAGGACCTTTCACTGCTTTGCACCACACAAACAGAATGAATTACAAAGATCATTAAATCCTGAAAGTCTAATTGAAAACCTTTAAAATTATGAATATTTTAGACAATTCTGTTTGTTTATGCTGATGTTGTGTGTCTGGTCTCGGTTCTGTTTCTTCTCTAGAGAGCTGAAGTGATGTCACTTCCTGTCTGTCCTCTGTTCCATCAGCTCCAGTGACTCAATGCAATCTGTCATGCAGCATTTCATCAGCCTTCCTGAAAAAAAGCCTTTACATATTCTGAGACAAATCAACATCCACCACAGCAGCAGTTGTTATTAGAAATTTAAATAAAGTGTCAATTGTGAATTTTCTCATCATGGGACTAATAAAGTAATATATTATTTTATCTTATCTTCAATTGAAAAAACTACTTAAGTCATTGTAACTTGTAACTAAATATCTAGATTGAGACATATTAGGAAGTCACACATACGTTATTCGTGAGACTCAGTTCCAAGGCTTTGTCATCGTTATTAGAATTATTACAAATGTTAATGGGATTTTGAATGAGGATTTCTTCCTGCTGGACCTGGAAGTTCTGGTTTCACTTCAGCTTTCTCAACTCTATTCTCTCTCGAACAGAGCTCTTGATCTCAGTGAGATTAAATAGAAGTTATATTAATCACATTAATGTCTGTGTTGTTTCTGCCTCAGATCGATCTGGAGAGCGTCTTTGCTCTGAATCCAGATGTCGCTCCTGATGAGGAGATCCCACAGAGTCCTGATGCTCCTCTTCCTCCCTCCAATGTTGCCAAAACCAGCAAACTGCCCAAGGTCTGCTCCTCAGCACTTCTTATCAGTCGCTTTCATACATGACACGTCCAGAGGTTTTTAATGATTTGAGGAGAACATGTTGTCTTTTTTCTGAGTCACTGTTTTGTGTTGACTTTGTTGTTGAGGGCGTCGGTTTGGTTTCGACTTTGCCAGGATGACTTTTTGTTGGACAGTTGTGAATGTGCTCCTATGGTCTCTCTCTGTCTTTTACATGCACATATGCAGTTCACAGGCAGAAATGACAGCTTGGCTCTGTCTTGTTTACTTTCATATTCCTTAGGACTTATGAAACTTATCATATTATAAATGTAGGTCGATGTCACTTTAACAGTAATGTTAACTCTGCCTTTCTGTGTTTTTATTTTCAGACCAGGCGGATTACATCAATACCCAAGTCTGAGAACGCTCCACGGGAGAACAGAGGTATGTTTGATTGAACTGGTTTTCAGACTGAGGCTCACCTCCTGCTGGCAGGGTTTGTATTGTACCTGGACACAGCACCAGGTTCTTGTCTGACACAAACTGACATGACAGAGAAATTGATTAATTGACCAAAACTCTGCCACAATCTTTTTGTTAGTTTCTACTACAACTCCTGGTACAGGCTGCAGTAATATCACGCATCGACTATTGCAACTCCTTACTGGCAGGCCTCCCCGCATGCACGGTCAAACCTCTGCAGATGATCCAGAATGCAGCAGCACGTCTGGTTTTCAACCAGCCAAAAACAGCACATGTCACACCGCTGTTCAGATCGCTCCACTGGCTTCCAGTTGCTGCTGCATCAAATTCAAAGCTCTTACACTTGCCTACAAAACCACAACAAAAACAGCTCCCTCCTACCTGAACACCCTGATTCAGGTCTACACTCCGTCTCGCTCACTACGCTCGACCAATGAAAGGCGTCTGATACAACCACCTCAAAAGGGCCCGGGGTCAATAGCTAGACTCTTCTCCTCTGTGGTTCCCCGGTGGTGGAACGAGTTACCAAACTCTGTTCGATCTGCAGAGTCACTCTCAGTCTTTAAGAAAAGACTAAAGACCCAGCTCTTCACTGAACACCTTGGCACTTGATAAACTCCTATAAAATGAACACACATACACACACATGCAAAAAAAAAAAAAGTCTAATTGTATGTTGCAATGTATGCCCCCCTCACTGCCTGCAGGCAGGCCCTGTCTAACTTGAACCTTGATTTTTTTTTGGCACTTATCCAGGTTGTTTTCTCCTGACTAGATCCTTGCTTGTGTCGTATTTACTCTCAGATGTACGTCGCTTTGGACAAAAGCGTCTGCTCAATGAAATTGTAGAATTGTAGAATTGTAGTACTTTTGTCCAAACTGGTGATGATGTTGTTCCGTGTGCTCCTCAGCTGCAGCAGTGGGAACCACCCGGGCCCGTCCCAGCCAGCACAGCCAGCCGACAGAGCCGCCTCCACCAGCCATCGCTCCCCAGACGGCGCTCAACCAGTCCCTGATACAGCAGCAGAACGGTAACACGCAGCCCCTCCATCAGAGCTGATCCAGTCCACATGCTTCAGTGTTGTGATTTCTGATGTAGCTGAGGTAGCTTCCAACTGTGTGTGTTGTGATTTCCTGGCAGAGGATTTGTTGCCGAGGCCACAGCCGCTGATGTCATGCTCCCACACAGCTGTGAGTGTGAGGGCGTCAAAGGCTCTTTCACAGTCGCTCGCTGGCTCGGCTTCTGGAGGCCGACTCATACTACAGCATTTGTTTTCGTTCTCAGCTGCGGCTGCTGGGATTAGCATAAATGTACGCTGCTGTGGAAATGTCTTAAGATTTCACTGTCACAGCACGACGTGTGGAAAGCTGCAGAATCACTTCAAAGGAAAAGTGGAGATTTTCTAGATTTTACTGTCAACAAATCCTGTTGAAAAGAGCCAAACTAACAATGAATGTGTCCGACCAGCAAGTGTTCTGTGTGTGTTCAAAGCCTGATGTCTTATCTTATTCCTCTGGGCTGTGGAGCAAAAACCATTTTAAAAATCAGAAGAAGCATTTAGATGCTTTATGTAAGTATTAGAAACTTTATTCAATCAGAAGTTAGACAGAGTGAGACCTGAGTACAGACATTTAAATAGACTGTACAATCACAGACAGTTCATGACACATTATAAACACATGTATTAAGGATCCTTGTGTGTATGAAAAGGAAAGAAATAAAATCTTATTATGTAAAATAGTTTTAGTAGTATCATCTGTTTACATTTCATGAATAGACACAAACATTATTAATGTAAATGGTCAATAATGTAATGAAGTGAAATGTGAGTAACACCTTTATCCTTAAATAATTCTGCCTCTTAATTGTGATAATTTAGATTATTGTTACTCTGTCTTTTCCAGCACGGAGGAAATCCAACTGTGTGAAGGAGGTGGAGAAGCTGCAGGAGAAACGAGAGAAGAGGCGACTTCAGCAGCAGGAGCTCAGAGAGAAGAGGGCACAAGTGAGGAGCGAACACACACAATCAGTTTACACACACACATACCATCAGTTTACACACACACACACACATACACACACACACACACACACACCATCAGTTTACACACACACACCATCAGTTCACGCACACACACACACACACACACCATCAGTTCACACACACACCATCAGTTCACACACACACACACACACCATCAGTTTACACACACACACACACACACACACACACACCATCAGTTCACACACACACACACACACACCATCAGTTTACACACACACACACACACACACACACCATCAGTTCACACACACACACACACACACCATCAGTTTACACACTCACACATATACATACAGTACTTTTTGACACCTGTTTCTTGTTGGATTTCAGGAGGTGGATGTGAACTTACCAAACTATGAAATCATGTGTATGATCAGAGACTTCAGAGCCAGTTTGGACTACAGGCCTTTAACCAGTAACGATCTGGTAAGTCTGGTTTAGAGCTGCGGTAAACGACTTAAACCTTCCACAAACTCACAGGCGAGTTTCTCATTTAGTGAGAGTTTCCAGATACCTGAGCCAACAAACAGGCTTTTATATGATTTTAGTGTTTTGGCTTCTAAGATTGAGCTCCTTAAACCCAACTGATTATTAAAATGTGGGTGTGTTGAAAACCACAAAAATTCATTTTAAATTGTTTTTAGTCGAGATCCCAAACAAAGATACCACACACTGTATAAAATGATGAATAAATGTCAGTGTGAAATAATGGATTTTTTTTCAACAAGGGAATTAAATGTTGAATCTGTGCTGCTGTTTCAGATCGAGGAGCACAGGATATGTGTGTGTGTGCGTGCTCGTCCCCTCAATAAGAAAGGTAAGAGAACCTTCATACTGCAGCTGTGCTCACACAGAGCAAAGCAAAGTTTCACCTGGAGTCACACAAATCTGATCATTTGTCACCAGGCAGATTTTTCCCACCTCTTGCAGGTCGCAGTTCATTTGAACTCTCACAAGTATCAATATGCAAATAGATGTTAAAGGGTGTTTCAGCTGCATATTTCCACAGTGGCTTTATAAACCTGACCAAAAGAATATGACTGTAAATGTCTGTCTGTCTGAACACACAGTATCAGTAACTGTTGTCTTCATGGAAAATACAACTACAACACAAATGTCTTTGTCCACGTCTCTGTAGAGTTGTCAGTGAAGGACTTGGATGTGATCACCATCCCCAGTAAGGACGTGGTGATGGTCCACGAGCCCAAGCAGAAAGTGGACCTGACCCGCTACCTGGAGAACCAGACGTTCCGCTTTGACTACGCCTTCGATGAGAACTCCACCAATGAGATGGTTTACAGGTGATGATGATGATGATGATCTGTGGGAGTTCAGATCACTGGGGGAAATTTGGCTTCCAGCAGAGAGCAGAAGGCCAAAATGTTCAGTAAATAAAAACACATTATGAAATATTGATAAAATTGATTGAGAGTTGTGCAAAAACTGAGGAAATCATTTAAAGTCAGTTCATCAATGTGAAGTTTTCTTCTGTTCATGACAGTGTTGTTGTCACTGTCCTCTCACCTTTCAGCCAATCACACGTCTCCTGCCTCTCTGGAGTTAGCCTGCTGTGTTTGTATTCATGATATTATATGATTTACCTCAGAGCTCCATATCTTCCTGCTGGCTAACAGATGTTGTTCTGCTCGCAGGTTCACTGCTCAGCCGCTGGTTGAGACCATCTTTGAGAGGGGGATGGCCACCTGCTTCGCATACGGACAAACTGGAAGTGGAAAAACACACGTGAGCGCTTTGATTTTAACTCGAGAGGAGTTCACGTTTTCATGTTACTCTCCCTGTTTTAACTCGAGTCTCCTTTTCTAGACGATGGGAGGAGACTTTTCCGGAAAGAACCAGGACTGTTCCAAAGGGATCTACGCACTGTCGGGTTCGTTCCTCTCAGACGTCTCTGTCTTCACTGCTGCTTTACTGGAATTGACTGAATTCAAGTCTCTGTTTTTCTTTCCTTGTGCAGCCAGAGACGTCTTTCTCATGATAAAGAAGCCAAATTACAAGAAGTTGGATCTCCAAATCTTTGCCACATTCTTTGAGATTTACAGCGGGAAGGTACGTTTCTGTTAACATGATTAGTTTAACATTGACTGAAGTATTTTCACTTCTGCTCTTAGGCAGCAAAAACATTTAATCAACTTCTTTAACTTTAAATTAGTCCTGTCGCTGCTGATGTTTAAGAAAACTCCAGAGGTGTCCTGAACAGATGGTGTTCACTGGATAATTGTTGGGACTGACCTTGTGGACGATGCAAATCAGACACATGTCGTCAAGGCCTTTGTAACGTTGGTGCTTTTTGGCAGGAAGTCGAGCTTTGCAATAGTGATAGTTTGGGGTTTGTCACAACCAACTATTTCAGCAGTAATACATGAATCTGTGATCGCTCAGATTCATTCATTCATCCACCACTGAGCGAGAAGTCATAGGAAAACAAGCTGCATTCATTCATGTTTCAATATTCATATTTATTTATTTATGGTCTGTTTGCAGGGTTATAACATTTGTAAGAACACATAGCCTGTTTAGTGCTAATTAACAGATGTTAGCATGCTAGCATGTTAAACAGCTATGGTTGGATGGACAGTTTATTTTAGTCCTAGTTTATTTTTTTTATTTTGTTGCAGCATTTCAGACAGTTTAGAGTTTGACAGCAGCTCTGACAGGTGCAGTAAAGCTGTGGACATGCTGTGTGAAAAACTGAACCACTTTGTGTTTGTGTGTAAAGGTGTTTGACCTGCTAAACCGCAAAGCCAAGTTACGGGTCCTGGAGGACGGGAAGCAGCAGGTGCAGGTGGTGGGGCTGCAGGAGAGGGAGGTGAAGTGCACAGAGGACGTCCTCAAACTCATCGAAGTGGGAAACAGCTGCAGGTAAAACAGCAGCTCGACCGGAGCTGACTGGATCATGTAAACAGTGTTTGGACTCAGGAACAAGCTTCATGGGTTTTTCCTCCTTCAGGACTTCTGGTCAGACCTCGGCCAACGCTCACTCCTCTCGGAGCCACGCCGTGTTCCAGATCATTCTGCGCCGGCGGGGGAAGATGCACGGAAAGTTCTCCCTCATTGACCTGGCGGGGAACGAGAGAGGGGCGGACACGTCCAGCGCCGACCGGCAGACTCGCCTGGAGGGAGCCGAGATCAACAAGAGCCTGCTGGCACTGAAGGTCTCCTGCTCATTCCCAGTCCAGTCAGAGGGGACGTTTGGTCCTCGAGGTTATTCACTCTGAAAACACTGGTCTTACATTGGTTATGATCATTTAGATATTTTGAAAATTTAGTGTCAAGTGAATTGAAAATTGAAAGTCTCAGCTCGACAGTCTGGACATGAAATCAAATTAATACTTTAAATGATTTACAACCCTGATTTCAAAACAGTTGGATCATTGTATAGAAAGTAAAAACAGACTGTTTTCACTGACAACAGTTTTACAAAGCGTTCCTGAGCCCATGCAGTAATATCCTTTATACCAGAGGTCACTAACAGGCGGACCGCGGTCCGGGTCTGGACCCAGAAGCTGTCCCATACAGACCCGGGCCCACAACCAAAACACAAGGCTATGATTTAAAACCTGACAGGTGGCTTCTATTTGAACCCAGCCCAGCTTTTGTAGTCTGTACAGTAGTGGTTTAGTGGATAAGGAAACGCAGAGAAAAATTACATGCGAGTTAAACCATTCCACATGATACCACTCAGCCAATCAAGTCTGAGCATTGCAGGCGGTAAATATTGCCTCTACAGTGCAGACAGATGAGAAAGTTAGAGGCAAGTTACTTATGAAGACATGGTAGAAAGAAAAAGAAAGATAGCGATACATGTAGAAAATCAAAGGGAGAGAAACAGACGACTGAGCTGGAGAAAGTGAAGGAAAAAGACGAGAGATAAGGAGAAAGTTGAGAAAAATAAGGAACAAATGACGCTCTCCAAATAAAAAAAATGGACAGCAAAAATAGATCATTTAATCCAGAATGGACAGACTCATTTCAGAAAAGGGGAAATTCAAGCCTTTACTCACTTTATTTTATTTTTGTGAAGTTAAGCGCTATGTTTGAGCATGCACAATTTTCACATTAGTAAGTATTAGTAAATGAGGAAACAGTAGTCAACACAGCAGTCTTACATCTGTTCAGTTCTATGTTAGTTGACAATAAATATTGTCAAAAAGTTTTGGAATTGTCCTGAATTCATTTGATTTGACAGTCAGGTATCGAATACATGCAGATGTTGATACAACTACTAGGCTACTTAAATATATATCACATTAAATAGTTAGACATTATGATCTTCTGGATCTTTGCTTCAAGATATTTTCTCCAACCAGACCTCTTTAAATTTTCGTTGAAAACCGCTGCTTTATACAATCAAGTGTTTCACAAAGTGTTGAACCTCGCTCCAACCAGAGAATATTTCCATCAGCTGATTGTCCCGATATTAATGCATCCTTCCCGTCTTTGTGCAGGAGTGCATCCGAGCTCTGGGCAGGAACAAACCTCACACTCCGTTTAGAGCCAGCAAGTTGACCCAAGTGCTGAGGGACTCGTTCATCGGAGAGAACTCCAGAACATGCATGGTGAGGCAGGAGCAGAGCTGTGTGTGTGGAAGTGCACCTCCTGTGGACAGGTGTGTTTCAGGTGTAACTCTCTCATGTTTCCCTGCAGATTGCAACCATCTCTCCTGGAATGGCTTCATGTGAAAACACCTTGAACACGCTGAGATACGCCAACAGGTAAAACACACCTCTGCTTTACATTAGCTCACTAAGAGCTGCAGCTTTCAGATCAAGAACATTAAAAGACGTTATTTTTGCTCAAAGTTGTCACCAGTTAAATTTATATCTGGAATCATTAGCTTCACATCAGTGGGTCCTGGTTAACCTTTTCTCTTCCTTCTCTCCACGTGTTCATGCTGACTTGTTGCACATGATTCTCTCCTGTCTCTTCTTCTTCTGTGGTTCTGTGTTTGTGCTTCTCTCTCTCTCTCTCTCTCTCTCGTCATGTTTCCAGAGTGAAGGAGTTTGGGATCAGTCCCTCAGACATTCCCTTCTCCCAGAGCGGGGGCGGAGGGGGGCGCTCTGAGCTCTCCCCCACTTATGAGTACGCTCACTTTATGCTACGTCTCTCATCACTTCCCTCCACCCTTCACAACAAGCCTCCACCATACTGACATGACATGACCCATATTACCCTTTGTTAGTCCCTTTTTGTTGCTTCCTGTTCACTCAGAAGTTTCCCCCACTCACTCAGGGCAACAGAGAGTATGTTTCAGTTCAGGGATAACTATTTCTATGAGTCTACAAGTCTGGAGGCCATCTTTAACTGAAGGCTGCCAAACTCACGACTGAGACCAAAATTGTTTAGTATATTTTAGGATGATAATTGGCCCAAGTTGCTACATCTGTTACACTGAGTCCCAAAGTTAGTGGATAACTTCTGTCTTTATTTTAATTTTGCATCAACAGTTTTCTCCACCATCCATTATTTTTTGACGTCGACCTGCTTTCATTTTTTTCCAGGCGTGGAGTCAATCAGTTGTTTGTTCTTCCTGTGGCATGCTGAGCAACCTGTCTCCATATCTCATGCATCTTCCAACCAGTCGCTCATCAGTTACCGCAGCAGTCGTTGCAGCGGCCATGTTGTTGTCTGACGCGCAGCACTGATGTGTTGTCAGGGTGAAGGAGCTCACCGTGGACCCGGCGGTGGCGATGGACAGCCGTCAGGGAGGACACGTCAACCAGCTGGAGGTGCTGGAGGCTCAGTGGGGAGTGGGGAGTTCTCCACAGAGGGATGACCTGAAGCTGCTCTGTGAACAGAACGTAAGACAAACACAGCTGCTTGTTTTCTAACCAACATTTCTGTTCAAGGAAAAGGAGGATTCACATTTTCAACCATTGGGCAATTATCACTTTCAGCAACAATGAATAAAGTTAAATGACTTAATCATTTTTCATTGGTTAAACCACACACTCATTCATGTATGTTTGAGAGAAATTTGTACTAAATACAGTGACTTTTAGAGATTTGATGATATGGAATATATTTGTGCATAAACACTGTGGATTATGATGCATTAATGTCCAGTATGAACTTTACTACAGCAAGTAAGAACTAGTTCAGTCTTCATAAGGTTATCTATCATTTTTAGAAAGAGTGTTTATGTGCTCAAAGCAGTTTTCAGTGCATGAACAAAAAGTTTTTGGATCCAACCTTCAGACTCTCAGTGTCAGTGATGTAAACGACGATCATGTTCTCTGTAGGAGGAAGAAGTTTCCCCGCAGCTCTTCACCTTCCATGAAGCCGTCTCTCAGCTGGTGGAGATGGAGGAGCAGGTTCTGGAGGACCACAGGGCTGTGTTCCAGGTCCAGAGCTTTTCTTTTCAGAACGCTTCATACTTTGTTTTAATAGTTAATTAGTACAGTGAATAGCTTGTTTTTTATGATAACATCAACAATTAAACTGTATCTTACGTCGTAAATTGTCACAATATCATAACTGATTTCAAAATTAAAGCATGAAACACCAGTTTTACTAAAAAGGTTCAAAAGAAGACCATGATGCACTGGAGTCACGGCACAGAGCCCAACTGATTCTAACTCCGGCTCCAGTTAACAGTGTAGAAGTTGAAGGCTGGTGTTCGTACAGATTCTCTCTCTATTGTTAAGTCTGGACACAGAAGGTGTTAAAGTATATCATGTTCTTACAGGAGTCGATCCGCTGGCTGGAGGATGAGAAGGTGCTTCTGGAAATGACGGAGGAGGTCGATTATGATGTGGAGTCGTTTGCAACTCAACTGGAACAAATCCTGGATCAGAAGATCGACATCCTGACTGAGCTGAGAGGTAACGCTCATATGGCATCAGGTGGACCCCTGTCAGACAGGAAACACTGCAACACGACGAGTTTCATAAAACATGAAACACTGTGAAAGAGCCAGTTTGAAGTTTGAGGAGTTTTTCTTTTATCAGATCAGTCTGTTAAATCTCTCCACTCCTGGTTCGACCGGATGGAGGAATCAATCAATATCCAGGGAAAAGTAATGGGAGCTAATAGGAATTAAACTCAGCATCCTGTCATTCAATGCTTGTGCACTCTAAGATGTTATAAAACAAGCAGCAGAATTTGTAATAATGTTAATGATAGAACTGATGTGATTTTATGAGCATAAAAAAACTGACTGGAAAATTCAGCGATAAGGAGACAATTACATCACATTAATATAAGAAACACATTCATTTCATATTTCAATCATGATGTCTACATTTTTTTCCATCATTTCTTTGACTGGGTCTTTGAACTACAGCCCTGATTTCCAAAAGGTTTGGACGCAGGTAACAGTATATATACAAGAGGGTCAGGGAAATTGTTGTTTTTTGGGGTATTTTCACCTTTTTTGCACAGTTAATGAGTCACCGCAGGAAATGAAGGAGGGGCATGTTCACATGAACCTTCTATATTCAACAGCCTTAATTAAATAGTTTTCTTCACCGCACCAACTTCATATTCGGTACATATATCAATTAGACCTTGCTCTTTTCACTGATCCCATTTGTTTTCTGGTAGACCTTGTCAGATTTTTGCTATAAGCATTCAAAATACAAACATGACAAGCTTTTTTTTCCATTTTTAGAGGCCTATAGTATGCTATACTATATAGTATAATATAGTATACTAATTATGAGACCACGCCCCCTTTTTGAGGCTTAATATCTCTGAAACTAGTGGAGATATTGGCCAGAAATTCTGCACAGCAGTTATTAATTAGCAGTTAAAATTATGAAACAAATTTGAGATGGTCAATCTGGAGCCTTCTGGTCATTTGGCCCCTCCTTCATTTCCTGCCGCAACTCATTATCTTTCCAAAAAAGGTGAAAATGCCCTAAAAAACATCAATTTCATGCTGAGAATTAAACCTTCAATAGTTCTGAGTAGTTTTAAAGTCAATTTGTAACATGCAAAAAATTCACCCAAAAAAATCACATACTATACATCAGCGTTTTTTAGTGGTCGGCATACATGTGAATCCTTAATATCTCTGAAAC
>JBBMOC010001086.1:0-14765 GCA_037975185.1 Centropyge bicolor | reverse complement strand
TCACCTATAACAGTTATTGCCTGTAGGTGGGGGAAGTATCAAAATTTAATCAGCAGTTGTTTTCACAGTCTATAGGGGGTGACATTTACATATCTGCATCTGGACTCAACTGTTGCTATGACTTCCGTATCTTTAGGCAGCATAATTTGGCATTTGTTCAACAGATCAGAAAAATACAAACATATGACGTGATGACAAGAGAACAACCAAACACAAGTAATGATGGTATTAAAGCCAGGCTACACAGGTACAATTTTAAGCTTGGTTTGAAAAGACTTGACATTCTGCTGGTCAAACATTCATAAGTTTGGTAAACTGTCTATAGCTTGACAGCCATAATCCCAATTGTTTGGTTTACTATTGATTTCATACCTGCAGAGGAGGCGGTTGAAAGATGATCAGAGACACCTTGATGGTCAGGGCCTAAAACTTCATGTAATATTTTATTCAGCTTAATTCATATCAAGATTGAAATTTCAATGAGAAAAGAACAGTGCTGCTTGTTACAAAGTGCACATTAAAACAACAGAAAGCATGAATTATCCGAAAAAGTAAAAAAAAAAAAGTTTGATCAAAGAAGTCATTATCAGTTTAGCCAGATTTGGTGTCAGTGCCATACAGAACAAATGAAGAGTAAATGATGACTTGGTAGGTATCGTCATCAGGCTTTTCGTCATCAGCGTGCAGATTTATGACGTGCTCATGTTGAGGTACAGTAGCATAAACTACAGAAGAAGAAGAAGAAGAAGAAGAAGAAGAAGAGCAGGAAATCACATTGTGGCCACTCATCAGTCAAGACTACACTTCACAGATGTTCTTTAAAAAGATTTTGTCCTGAAAGCCTTAAAACCACAAGTAGTTCTGATTTGCAGTAGTTAGATTTTCATGCTCTCATACACATTTCCTAATGGATGACATTTCAGTGGATGAAAGTATTACATTATAGCAGCTATATAATAACCTCACAGCTGAAACATTAATAATTCATAGCTGAATGTTTCCTGTTTGTTACCTACTCAAAGACAATCATAGTCAGAACAAGAAAGCGTAAGGCCACTACTCACTTGCTGATGATTCAAGCATCACATGTTCACTCACATCACTGTGGAGAAAATAGTGAAGAGTCTTCATTAATCTGATTGATGAATTGAGTTCTGCCACAACAACTGAACTGTAAATTAAAACCTACTGGGACAACAGTAACAACAAACTAGAGACAATGTGACAGTCAAGCTGGTGCAGTTGGAAAGAAGTGAAGTGAGGTTTACTTTGTGGACTTTCTGTGCCTCAAGTAGATCTTGTAGACAACCACAGCCAGGGCCACACATCTGATGGCGATGATGAAGAAAATCAGAAACCCAATCAGAGCTTTGTTGTTTTCTGCAAAATGATGGGAAAATAATATCAAATGTTAAAGAGTGTGTGTGCTGTACGTCAGCACAAAACATGTCAAATTGTTTCTGAACAACGTGAGACAATTTGTGCCATTGATTAAAACTGTACATACTGCAAGTAGTATTATCTTTTATGATGGGTTCGCTCTCAAATTCCCTGTTGAAAGTCGTCACCTGGAAAGACAGAAAATCTATTGTTTTTGTAGCATTTGAGGAAACATGAGGACTAAAGTTGAAACAATCTTGTGACACCAACAAAGAGGATTATCCAAATCTTCACTGTGTAGGTGGTAGAGTAGCTAAGATCTTTGAATTCAAATTCACACTTTTTGTTTGTTTTTCCACCTGCTTGTTACTGCCATCATAAAGACGAGCAATATATTGCTTCTTAGATCCATTAAAATGTTTTACAGGACGACAGCTTACTTGAATCACATTATGCTCTGGTAGAGTCGGTGTCACTTCAGGAACACGTGGTGGTACTGTAGTAGAGTAGAGTGAAGAGAAACAACATCTTTTCATTCAGATACAGCAACGTGTGTTTACTCACTGTTGAAGACATTTCAGTTTCCTATAACAGCAGTTTTAAGACTGATCAGTTTGTCGCTTGGTTTTCAGTAGAGAGACAAACACAAAATGTGCAAAGCAAAGACAGATTTAAAGAATTAAATTTGTATTGGAAATGATTCAGTTCAAATTAAAAAAAGAAATAAAAAGACCAGTAAATGAGGTACTATTTAAAGTTATTATTCTGTATTCTCATGTCATGAACTCCTTCAAACCATTTTGAAAATGGAGCTTAAAGTGTTGCTTGATTGTCATTAGAGAGACAAATACAAAATGTGCAAAGTGATGAAAGAATTCAAGATATAATTGAATTTAAATTAAGCAAAAAAGAATAGAAAATGTGTTATTGCTTAAAGATAATATTCTTCCTTAGCACCCAGTCAGAGCTTTCTCATTATTTGCAAAATGATGGGAAAATATCAAAGAGTGTGTGTACTGTACGTCAGAACAAAACATGTCAAATTGTTTCTGAACAATGTGAGATAATTTGTGCCATTGATTAAAACTGTACATACAGGAAGTAGTAATAGCTCCTATGTTGGGCTCGCTCTCAAATTCCCCATTGTAAGTCGTCACCTGGAAAGATAGAAAATATATTGTTTTTATAGCATTTGAGGAAATATGAGGAGTTGGAATAATCTTGTGACACCAAAAATTAGGATTATCCAAACCTGGACTGTGTAGGTGGTAGAGTAGCTCAGATCTTTGAAATCAAATTCACATTTTTCATTTGCTTGTTTTGCCAGCTCCTTGTTGGTGCCATCATAAAGACGAGCAATGTATTGCTTTAGAGGTCCATAAAAATGTTTTACAGGACGACAGCTTACTTGAATCACATTATGCTCTAGAAGAATTGGTGTCATTTCGAGAACAGTTTGTGGCGCTGTAAGAGAGTGAAGAGAAGAGAGGTGTACTTACTCACTGTTAAAGACATTTCTTGGTTTTCAGTAGAGAGACGAATACAAAATGTGCAAAATAAAGAAAGAATTAAAGACATGACTGAATTAAAAATTAATTTTTAATTTCTTGATTAGTCCCACACTGGGAAAATTTCCATTCAGGCTACCACTACAAGGCACCAACTTACACACAACTCACACAAGTAGGTGAACGTGCCTTAGCTGGGAATTGAATCCTGGTCTCGGCAATGAAAGAACTGAATCCTAACCACTGGACCACCACACAAGGCTTTTTAAAATGTCATATTTTTTTTATTTTAATTTTTAATTAAAGAAAAGGATTAGAAAATGTGTTATTATTTAAAGTTATTACTCTGTCTTATATTTTGAAATAAGTAAACTTTAAATTAAATCTTAAAAATCTTTTTTTTAAAAATTAAATTCATAGGTCAGATTCTTGACACTATTTTAAAGTAAACTTTCTAAAAATGCAATACACGAATAAAGTGTAAGAAAACAGAGTAAATTATTTGGCTAATTTTATGTCGTTTCATTGATTTCATTTACTTAGAGTTTTAGAATTTAGCATTTAGATTGAATGCAAATGTAATCAATTTTGATGGGTTTTTTTTTTTTAAATTATCATTGTAATAATTGAATTTATCACTATGGTATCACCTGCAGATGACCTTTGCTAAATAAACAGCATGATAAAGAATCAGATAGGTTATATCATTTATGTCATGGCCATCCCACCCTTTATATGAGGGTGGTACAAGTCCAATCCATGTTTTAAAATGATGAGACACAAATAATAAAAAAAAAAAATAGACATTGCTGTTTCAAATTAAAATATTAATTTAGAAAACATATTTGTCACATAACTCCCAAAATACTACAACACTTTCAACTCTGTTTGGACTCAGTAAGGAAGATATTTACTTTTATTGCCACACAGCTGTCTGAACTGGATATTCAACAATATGTGACAGACACAACCTTAATAAAAGTAAACAGTCAGTTTAGTTGTTTGTATTACACTGGTGACTCTACTCTTCTCCAAAAGATCTTTTTTTTTTTTACACTTACTTCCAGCCTTAGTTTTCTGTTCAACTTGAATCCATTCGCCAGCGTTGTTGTTGTTGTAGGTGAGTTGGACTTCACAGGTGTAGTCGATGAACGGGACCAGTCCATGAATATTACATGTTCCTCCTCGTGGAAGTTTAGTGGCTTCAACTGTAATTTGTAAGTTTCATTAGCTGTTTTGCTGTGTTTGATTATACATAACTTTCTTGTTCACCAAACAGTGACTTGGTAATCATCTCAGTTGATTCACCCACAGTTTGCCAATTTCCCGGAGGGATCTCCCAAAGGGATTAATAAAGTGCTCTGTCTGTCTGTCTGTCTGTCTGTCTGTCACACCTGCCATCACTCAGCATGCTGAGGTGTTGGCATGGAGCACTATAGGTCCATGGATGATATGTCCCTGTTTAGGTAAAATGACTTCCAAAAGTGCATGAGTTTAAAATGAATTAGAAATAATAGAGTTAATCTAAATAATTTGACTTACTTTTGCTTCCATGTTTGTGGGTAGTGGGTGAACAACTGCAGAGATAAGTGAGCTTGTCAAGTTTGGGAAGATCATTGTGACAGTTGTGACTGGATGTGTCCCATCTCAGATCAATGGAGGTGCTGGTTGCACTGTTGTGTGTGATGGTTATTTGAAAACCTGTTAGAACACATGAGAAATCCTTAACACTGAGTATCTGGTCGTGTCCTTTTATCCACAGTTATCTTAGGACACAAGCTTTTGTTCTGTTCATTGCACTGAGGTAAAGTGAGTGTCAACATACTACAGTTAATCCTGACGTCAATGGCTGTTGTGTTTTTAATGGTGACATCATTCTTGTCCTTGATCTGACCAGTACATGTGTAATTTGTGAAGGGTTCCAGCTCCTCCAGGGTTTTAGGCTCGTTGAGTTTTTTGAGTTCTGAGGAGACACAAGAACGACAACATTTCTTCAACAACTGATATTTGTACCTCAGTACCCGTGAGACGTTCACAACAAATAAATAAGCTCACAAAGCAGTTCCTGGACTCCCTCTTACACCAGAGCACAACTCAGATCAGTTCAGTCTCTTTACTTCTTGTCTTTCCACTTACCCAAACAGATGTAATCAACGGTGAGATCCTGACAGTTTGGAGGAAGTGTTGTTTCTATTTTAGCAGGAAATTCATTTGGATATGTCTGATTTATTTCTCTTGGGTTTAAGAAATCTGTGGAAGAACAAAAACAGCACATACATTGAAGATGATGAAGCAAGGTCCACACCACATGCAATCCAAAATACAGGAGGATCCTACTGTACATACCAAGGCTGATGCTTTCAGTGAGGCTGAAGAAAGAGTTCCCACAGCCTTTGAAGGTTGTAATCAAATTTGAGCAAATGTCATTGAATCCAGGTTTGATGCAGAATGTTTTTTTCTGAGCTGTAATCTTGTTTGATGTGGACTGTGAAGAGCTGATGTCCCAACCACTCAGGTAGCAAACATCTCCATAGAGGCGTTTAACTTCTATGTCATCTTCAGCTGAAAAAGAGAAATGATTCACAAATGTCTTCCTGCTTTACACACACACTCATTTCTTGAATTAAGAGAAAGTAAGATGCAATTCAACAGTATTAATTATTTTTACTCACTCATTTCCATTGTTTGAGTTTTAGTTTCTTGATGTCTGCAGGGTGTTTCTCTGCCTCTTGTATTAAAAAATGCAACAGTGTGCTCATAGACAGTACAGGCCTTCAAGGGTTTGATATCACGTGTTGATCTTAGATCGCAGTGCAGATGGTTGAAGTCCATTCTAGTCTCAGGTCGGCCCTCCTCATTGAGATTTATGTTGTAGTCACCAAAGGTCGAGCTTGTAATGGTAATATGGAAGCCAAACTTGATGGATGCGACACTGTAGGAACCTGCTCACAAAATCAACAGATTTGTGAATATCTTGGTTAATATAAACCACCTGATGACATTTTTTAACACTCACTGTAAAAATCTACTTCACATGCTGTTATTGCAAAGTAAGAGAGAGACACTGGAGAGAAATAGTAATACAATTAGTACAAGCGTTTACTCAGATGTACGGAGCCCCTAAAGGGACATTGACAAGTTTCGCGTGTGCACAAGAAACTTACTTTTAAATTTACTTTTGTCAATATCTCTTTAGAGGCTTCGTACAGATGAGTTTAAGATGACAAGCATTATATGTTGAAGAGTAATACTGATACTCACACTGTGGAGGTGGTGATGCTTGTGTGGCGACTGGAGAATGCATTCAGATGAGATTAGAAAAGGAAACAACAAAATATTAACATTTGATGGTAAAGCTCTGAGGCTGAACACATTACCAGTTGTGGTAGTTGAATTGAGGGTCTGAATTGGGAAGTTTGAGTTGGCGAGGTTAGTGGAGGTTTTTGGGACAGTAGCTGTTGTCACGGAGTGTGGAGGTGAGGAGGTGACAGATGGGCTGGTTAATGAGGATAGAGAGGAATTTCCCAATGCTGGTTTCTACCTCATGAACACACAAATCCAGTTTCCTCTTATCACAACGCTGGTGCCATTTTCTCCTGACTAGATCCTTGCTTGTGTTGTATTTACTCTCAGATGTACGTCGCTTTGGACAATAGTGTCTGCTAAATGAAATTGTAGAATTGCTCCTCAGTTCTTACCCTCATTCATGTCTAGTATATATTTTTTCCACCTGACATCTATAATGTCATCTTTATCTGAAATAGACAAATGATGCACAAATGTCTCATTTCTTAAATTAAGAAATAGTAAGATGCAGTTCAACAGTATAAATTATGTTTATGCACAAATTTTTGTTCTAGTTTTATTTTCTGTTAGAGATACAAAGCGTATCTTACCAGTAGTGCCAATAAATGAAACATTATGCTCATAGAAAGTTCAGGGCAACCAATACACTTGACTCTAAATCAAACTATAAATAAAGCCACATTGTCACAGTGTCAAAAACAGCAGTTCCTCGAATGGCCACCTGAGGCTGGCTCCAAAAGGAAGCCAGTCCTTTGAGGCTCATATTACAAGGCCCAACTGCAGCGGAGGTAAACATGATTACAGACTGGTACAAAAGCACAGTTTTGGTCCAGATAACTGTACTAATGGACTGTCCAAGAAGTCTGTACTCCAGTTTTCAGAGTAAGTGAACTTTTTGAATTACTTCATTTCTTTGTAGGCACTCAACAGCAGGTAGTTGTATAAGACTGACTGTCTAACTTATTGTGTTCAGACATCAAGCGGAAATTTCCATTCACCTACCACACTCTAACTCTGTGGTTAGTGGTGAATTTAACCCTATATCACCAAGCGTATTATATATGATGCATGGGTTTTGGAGGCTTCTACATCATCAGTGTGCAAAGTAAATAGGTAGAGAACCACAAAATGAGCCAAAATAAATGAACTGTTCCTCTGCCACCTGCCAGTTCTGCTGGTGGATTTCTCATTGCTGCATGATAGCAGATAGTAGCTTATAGTAATAACAAGAGTAAGAGAGTAAGAGTAATAAGAGTAATAACAACAATAAATAGTGGAATAAAAATAAAAATATCTTCTTGTTTGGAACTAGAATGACCAATTTGTTACATACTTAATGTTTTTCTTGAATGAAATTAAATGAAACTTTGAGTCTCTAATGATGATGATGTCTCAAAATATACAAAAATTTAAACTCATATGGAAATTAATATTTGATTTTTTTTTTGTTTGTTTGTTCAGAGGACCATTAAAGGCTCCAGTTTCAAAGAACTGGAATTTTCTGTCAATTATTTCATGGGCTTTACAGGGCTATGATATGAATCTGACACGCTGTTGATGTATGTGAGACATGTGAATTTGGATTAAATCTACCAATCCAGTCTTTGTGACCACAGTGCAAAATAATCTGGAAAATGAGGATGATAATTTATGTCATAATGTTTCTATGGACATACTTCTTATAGCTGACTTATTTTCAGGTGGTGGTTGGAAGAAATGTTTCCTTAAATGCACAGATAATCTGGCACTCACATGATTTTGACCTAAAAAAAACATTCATATCTTGTCTCTACCTCAGATTACATTTGTGCATATGTTGCATACAAAGCTGGTTGTGACATTTTTCTGTCCAGATAGGATGCCTACAAGTAGTCGTCATTTTATTTTAATTTTAAATGAGGACAGACAAACAGCTGTTATGGTCACAGGTGGTGCAGGGCTTCAGGTGAGAAGTTTGAACAGGCTAAAAGGTATAATATTTGTCAGGTCGGCCTTCTACACTCATGTACATGGTGTTTTTACAAGTTTAATTCAACCAGTTAGTTGAAATTCAAAATTGGTCACTCTATAAAATCATCATCACTGTCAAAATCATTTGTCACTTGGTGAAGCTTTGTGGTTTTAAGATGTTGAACGTGCTCCTTTATGTTCAGAAACAATATGAAACAAATGTGCATTTGTTAAAATGAAGGGAAAATACAGGTAATGTGAAGGTGGGGCAGCTAGAAAATGCAATTAAATTTTTGGAGGTTAGAAAACAATACATATATTTATTAAAGCACCTGATAAGTAGAGATAGGTGTGTTTTATCAACTACCTGTAGCTTGTTCCCCTACATGTTAACAAATAATTAGTATCTGAAATAGGACATATTTTACATGTATGGAGCTGCAGTTGTGTTTCTCAAAATGAAAAAATACACACTTCCCGTAAATTCAGTGTTTTTTCTTACACAGATGTTTCTCTTTGTCTTTTTTCTCTCTCTCTGTTCTTTGTTACGATGTTATGATGAGACATGACAAGACATCTTTTCTGTAACCAGACTTTATTTTTGTCTTTGCATGTTTTTATTATTTTGTTCCCCCTCATTCTATTCATTTGAATCCAGTCAGAGTTTTTAAATTATATATCTACACTAGTAGTTATAATAAGAAGATTTTACATTATACTGATTTTATATGATCTAAAGAACTCAACGGTTGCTGTGATGTTAAATTGTTAAACCTGCAGTGTTACTTCCACTAACAATGAAATAAATACAGCATAAATAAATATGACAGAAATATATTTTTTTGTCATGCTGGTATAATATTTTGCATTTTTTCTGGCCATGACACAAAAGCTGATTTTGTTTGTGTTTAATTCATGCGTGACCTTATTTATTTGATACCCTAAAATACTTAATAATATATATTATAATAATAATTGAGAGTAGATCATTGACAGTTATTAATGATGAGTAAAACAATTAATTTCATTCAGACTGGAGCTGCGTTATCAGACATTGCTTGTCGCCTTCAGAATGATTCATAATTTCTTATGAACGGAAATCTGATCTGGTCTCTTTAAAACCAAAATACTGTAAATTTTAACAATATTTTACTCTGATTGTTTCACAGATTTTATTGTTTGCTCAAATAACAGTAATTTCCACAGTTTGGAGCCTGTTGGGTCTTGATAAATCAACGTTGAACAGAAATCTATGCAGATCTAAAATAATGTCTGTACATTGATAATATCCAAATATATATCCAAATATATATGATAGAATTTTTTGAACATCTTGAAGACTTAAGGTTGACAGATACAATGACACCTTTTCTTTCTGTTATCCTTTTCTTTTTCTTTTTTTCTTTTTTAGAAGCCCAATACATTGCTGTTAAATATAGTTACTTACAGTCGGCCACACTCATGATTCCAGCCCAGAGCAGCAGCATTTGCAGACCTGCCATATCCAGGTATTATGGTGCATGTGCAAGTCAAGTACAAGTGGGGACCAAGATAACATGTTCACACGCCAATAAAGAAACTATATTTCCTCTTTGATTAAAGCTGCCACTCGACTCGAAGATGCAGCTTTGCAGCAAATGTTGCGGCTCTCATCTACTAAACCTCACATCCGATTTATGTGTGAAAACCCCCTGAGTGAAGTCAAACAAGGCATTTGAACACAACCCTGCAGGCTCCTTGGCTTTTAGACGCATACATGGTGCACTCATGGTTTTAAACTGAAATGAAAAGGAGAGCTACAAGTTTGCTGATCTTTAAAGACACTGTGAGGCCTCCATGATCGTGGGCCTCTTGTGTGTAAAGTTTTGCTCAAAGATCAGTTTAATAATAACTTTTTTTGTATAGCACTTTTCAAAACAGAGTTACAAAGTTCTTTACATTAAAACAACAATAATTAACGACAAAATACATTTTTTTTTACATTAAAATAATATATTTTAACAGAAAGCTAAAATAAATTTATAAGTACATACATTAATATAATAAATAAGAATAAAAGAATATGAAAAAAAAACAGAACATCAGCTTTAAAAAAGCCAAATGATATAAATGAATTTTAAGATGCAATTTGGAAGGGGACATCGTGTTTGCTTGTCGAAGAACCTCTGGCAGGGCGTTCCACAGCTGAGTTTCCAGGACAGCAAAAGGCCCTGTCGCCTTTGATCTTACATTGAGTAAACCTTGTTTCTGTGAGGACGATGAACTGATAATGGCAACCCATGCTGCCTTTCAGTGATCCTAATGGGAATACATGAATTGAAGTTTCTGTAGGATGGGGGTGATGTGGTGGAAGGAGGGGTTTGCCTTATGATCTGGGCAGCAGAGTTTTGAACCAGCTGGAGTTTATGGAAGGACTTTTGAGAAAGGCCGAAGAAAAGGGTGTTGCAGTAATCCATGCGGCAGGTGTCGAGGCTGTGGACGAGGATGGCAGTGTCTTTGGGGGTGAGGGAGGAGTGGAGAGGGTTGATAAAGTGAAAGTGGAAGATGTGACCAAAGGGGAACAGATAGGTGATGAAAAGGAGGGGCCCCAGGACTGAGCCCTGGGGCACACCTGTGGCGACTGTGGAGGAGTTGGGGGTGAAGGACCTAAGCTGAATAAACTAAATGCGACCAGTGAGGTAAGAGTGAAACCACTGAATGGGGGTGTTAGAGATGCCTATGGAGGAAAGTCTACTGAGGAGGATGGGGTGTGAGGTGGTGTCAAAGACCACACTCAGGTCAAGGAGGATGAGGATGGAGAGTGAACCGGTGTCAACTGCAGTGAGGAGATCGTTAGTGATTCTGATAAGGACAGTTTTCAGTGCTGTGACAAGGGCGGAAACCAGGGTGGAAGGGCTCATAGAGGCTGCTATGGGTGAGATGAGCATGGAGTTGAGAGGAGACTGTTTTTCCGAGGATTTTAGAGATGAAAGGTAAGTTGGATAGGGCGGAGGTTATTGTAGTCGTTGAGATGTGATTCAGGTTTTTTCAGTATTGGGGTGATAGCTGCAGATTTGAAAAGTGAAGGGACAATACCAGTGGCTAGAGGAGATTGAATAATGGCAGAAATGAGGGGCAACAGAGAGGACAGACAGGATTTGACTAGGCTTATGGGGAGAGGGTACAGCTGGCAGGTGGAGGACATGGAGTTGCAGATGAGGTCGGAGAATTCGGAGGCATCAGGGAGTTGGAAACAGGAAAAGGGCTGACTGTTTCATGCAAGGAGAGAGGTGGTGGGTGAGAACAGAGGTGTTGGTAGATACTGTTGATTTTATCATTGAAAAATGGTACCAATGAAATGCAGGTATCAGTTGAGTAGAAATGGGGGGGGGAGTGGCTGAATGATGTTATTGAGGAATGAGAATAGTGATTTGGTTTTTCCTTCATTGGGGATGATGATACTGGCATAGTAATCAGATTTACTGCACGCGACAGAGGCCTTATAATGGAGTATGTGTATTTTGTACATGTCTTTGTGGATAGTGAGTCCAGTTTTTTTATAGAGTCGTTCAAGTTGGTGACCTTTTGTTTTCAGTGGCAAGAGAGATGAGGATGCTGCATAAACCAATGTTGAAGAATGCTGCAAGATTGTCAGGGTTGGAAAGATAGTCCAGGATGGTGATATTGTCGAGTGAGTGTCAACGTTGATAAATTCCTGAAGGCAGTGACAGGCAGTGCTGATTGTGAGAAGGAAGCGGTCAGCTATAAGGAGATTGTCAGGACTGCAGTCGAAGGGGATGAGGCAGCAGATGAGCAGCAGATTAAATCAGTGTTCTTTGAGTTGGGAAGTGTAATGTATTGCAATGTATTGTTGAAGTCTAAAACTGTCTAGGCATGAAAGAAAGTCTCTGGTGAGGGGCAGGTTATTGTTGTCAATGTGTACATTGAGATCTCCCAACAGTATTATGTTAGATGTGCGACTGGAGAGTGGCAAGATCAGTTAAAAAGTCAGTGTGCGAATTAGTAGGTCGATATAAAGTGGAGCCCATCCCAGCTGACCTGGGCGAGGGCAGGGGACACACCGGACAAGTCGCCAGTCTGTCACAGGGCACATACAGACAAACAACTAACACACTCACATTCAACACCTATGGACAATTTAGAATGATCAGAAAAATACAACAGGCAAACACTCAAACAAGTAATGAGGGTTTTAAAACCAGGCTAAACAGGCAGACACTCAAGCACTATTAAGTTTGGAATTTTGGTAAACTGTCCATAGCGTCACAGCCATAATCCCAATTGCTTGGTTCACTATTGATTTCGTACCTACAGAGGAGACTGTTGTAAGATGATCATAGACACCTTGATGGTCAGGGCCTAAAACTTCATGTAATATTTTATTCAGCTTAATTCATATCAAGATTGAAATATCATTGAGAAAAGAACAGTGCTGCTTGTTACAAAGCGCACATTAAAACAACAGCAAGTATGAATTATCCAACACAGTTTAAAAAAGAAAAGTTTGACTTCTATGAGAGAAGTCATTCTCAGTCTAAACGGATTTGGTGTCAGTGCCATACAGAACGAATGAAGAGTAAATGATGACTTGGATGGTATCTTCATCAGAATGTGTTTTCTTGATGTGCTCATGTTGAGGTACAGTAGCATAAACTACAGAAGTAGAAGAAGAAGAAGAAGAGCAGGAAATCACATTGTGGCCACTCATCAGTCAAGGCTACACTTCACAGATGTTCTTTAAAAAGATTTTGTCCTGGAAGCCTTAAAACCACAGGTAGTTCTGATTTGCAGTCGTTAGATTTTCATGCTCTCATGCGGACTTCCTAATAGATGACATTTCAGTGGATGAAACTATAAGCGATGTAATAACCTAACAGCTGAAACATTAATCATTTATAGCTGAATGTTTTCTGTTTGTTACCTACTCAAAGACAATCATAGTCAGAACAAGAAAGCGTAAGGCCAGTACTCACTCACTGATGATTCAAGCATCACATGTTCACTCACATCACTGTGGAGAAAATAGTGAAGAGTCTTCATTAATCTGATTGATGAATTGAGCTCTTCAACTGAACTGTAAAATAAAACCTACTGGGACAACAGTAAGAACAACTATAGACAATGTGACAGTCAAGCTGGTGCAGTTGGAAAGATGCAAAGTGAGGTTTACTTTGTGGACTTTCTGCACATCACGTAGATCGTGTAGACAACCACAGCCAGGGCCACACATGAGATGGCGATGATGAAGAAAATCAGAAACCCAATCAGAGCTTTGTCGTTATCTGTAAAATGATGGGAAAATACAATCAAATGTTAAAGAGCGCGTGTGCTGTACGTCCGAACAAAACACAAAATAATTTCTGAACAACGTGAGACAATTTGTGCCATTGATTAAAACTGTACATACAGTAAGTGGTAGCATCCTTTATGTTGGGCTCGCTCTCAAATTTCCCGTTGAAAGTCGTCACCTGGAAAGATAGAAAATCTATTGTTTTTGTAGCATTTGAGGAAACATGAGGACAAAAGTTGGAATAATCTTGTGACCCCAGAAATTAAGATTATCCAGACCTTCACCCTGTAGGTGGTAGAGTAGCTCAGATCTTTGAATTTAAATTCACAATTTCTGGTTGGTTCTGTTTCCTGCTCCTTGTTACTGCCATCATAAAGACGAGCAATGTACAGCTTCTTAGGTCCATTAAAGTGATTTACAGGACGACAGGTTACATGAATCACACTATGCTCTACAAGAGTCAGTGTCACTTCAGGAACACGTGGTGGTCCTGTGAGAGAGTGAAGGTATTTCATTCAGGTAGAGTGACGTGTGTTTACTCACTGTTAAAGACATTTCAGTTTCCAATAACAGCAGTTTAAGACTGATCAGTGTGTCGTTTGGTTTTCAGTAGAGAGACAAACACAAAATGTGCAAAACAAAGAAAGAATTGAAGATATGATTGAATTCAAACTAAAGAAAAAAATGAGAAAGTTTGTTATCATTTAAAGTTATTACTCTCTCTTATATATTTAACCCTTTGATGTTTTAAAATGATTAGACACATATATACACGCATATTTCTCACATAGAGAATACAATAATAATAATAATAGAGAATACAATACATAATAATAATAGAGAATACAATACAATACTCACAAGAGTCATAGTTTCTCACATAAAGCCTAAAATACTACAACACTTTCAACTCTGTATGGACTCAGGTGTTTGAGGAAGATATTTTACTACCACACAGCTGTCTGAACTGGACATTCAATATGTGAAGTACACAACCTTAAGAAAAGTAAACAGTCAGAATAGTGTGTTTGTATTACACAGGTGACTCTAGTTTTCTGCAAAAGGTCTTTCTTTTTTGAACACTTACTTCCAATCTGAGTTTTCTGTTTAACTTGAATCCGTCTGCCAACGTGCTCATTGTAGGTGGGTCGGACATCACAGGTGTAGTCGATGAACGGGACCAGTCCATTAATATTACATGTTCCTCCTTGTGGAAGTTTAGTGGCTTCAACTGTAATATATAGGTTTGATTAGCTGTTTTGCTGTGTTTGATTATACATAATGTTCTTGTTCACCAAACAGTGACTTGGTAATCATCTCAGTTGATTTAC
>JBBMOC010001085.1:0-14765 GCA_037975185.1 Centropyge bicolor | reverse complement strand
TTGCTCTTCAGAAACCTATGGGTGAAGTCACGGACACTACGTCCATATTTTATACAGTCTATGGTGATGACATCTGGCTCACAGCCCGCAGTTCATCCTAAAGGTGTCGGACGTGGTCGAGGTCAGTGCTCTGTGAAGGCCAAGGTCGTCCACACCGAACAACCGTTTCTTTATAGAGCTGACTTTGTGTGGAGGCACTGCCATGTTGAAAGAGGACGAGGACGAACCGCTGCCACCGAGTAGGACTAGACAAAGGTGTCCACATACTTCTGGCCATGCACTGTGGTGTAGGCGGAACCGTTTGGCCAAGCACCATCAGATGTTTTAAAAGTGCTCTCCTGCCTCCAGCTATTTTTTGCCCATGACGCACTCCTGGCTGCGGAAGTTTTAATGAGCCAACCTCCCTGCTCGCGTGTCACCTTTCCTCAAAGTTACTACGTTTTAAGTTCATTAGAATTGCATTATTGTTTGGCATTCATAAAGGGAACAGAGGGGCCATTAAAGACAATTTCGTGTGCGGAAAAGCCCCAGAAATTATCTGTCTTCCCTCTGTAATTGCTTCCAGCTAAATTGGTCTCGCCAATTATTACATTTACCGCACAATTTTCCTGGTAATAGGCAGGGGTGTCACTCACTTCCTCGCAAAATTCACCTCACGTTCCTCTCCCGTCTTTCGCTCTCGACGCCTACGCCACCCTCCTGTAATTTCCATAAAGTTGAGGAAGTGGGTCGGAAGTTGCTGGAATCTCTTAAGAAGCTTCCAGCTGTGACTGTGAGAACATTCAAAGATGGTGTATACGAGCAAACTTACACACGTCTTGAATGCGGTTGGATTTTTTTTTAGAAAATGAAGGAGGATTTCTGGAGGTCGTTGTGTGCTGAGCTGAAGTTGCTGCCTGGATCACTCGGACATTATTCTTATTTATAAGGCTGTTATTGATTTTCAGAAAACTTAAAACTTAAATTCTCCATAACTTGCACAGACGTTAGAAACAAGGCTTTTACTAAAAAAAATTCAAAAACAGTTCTGATTAAAAAATTTAAGCAAGAAAATTAAACCTAATTTTTCCCTTTGAGATTGTCCAAATTGCAACTTGCAGTAACTGTTTTCTCTTCAGCTAATCCACTTAACAAGGCTGAAGTAACTGAAAATGGAACATTGAAAGAACTAACGCTGGAACATTTGTCTCTCGCTTGAGATGAACCTCAGAAAAAGTTCAAATTAAAATCCTGTGCAATGATTTCCACAACAGCAGGTTACTCATTTTTTTTATTCAATACTGCTCATAACTGTGCCGCTGAACAAAATGAACATGAATATTTGCGACACAACAAACATGAATTAGCTTCAAGTTAATCAACATTCTAACACCAACTCTTCTCCCTCTTTTCCTTTTCCCCTCTCCCCTCAGATGGACCATGATCCCAGGAACCCGGCCTACATCGCCACTCAGGGCCCGCTGCCCTCCACCGTGGCTGATTTCTGGCAGGTAAACCACACACACACGAATACACACACACACACACACACACACACACACACACACACCAACAAAAATCGATACGTCCTCCGCTCTTAAACAAGACTTAGCCAATTTTTATTAGCGCAGCGAGTCACGCGGGAGACCAGCTCGTTCTGGGGATGTCATTATTAATCTCTCCCTCGCCATCACGCTCACTTCCCAGCAACACACGACACACACGCACACACACACACACGAGTCTGCAGCGGGACACGGTGTTAATGACGGGGGACGGCAAACACTTTTCCCACTGTCCCAAATGTTGGGTTGGGTTTGAATCTGAGACCAGAGGATCGATATGTTATTCTGGTCTGTGTGTGTGTGTGTGTGTGTGTGTGTGTGTGTGTGTGTGTGTGTTGGAAGGAAAGGTCCCCTTGTCAAACAAGTTCAGTCCCTGCCTCGTTCCCACTCGTTCCCACTCAGGCTCTTGTTGATCCTCTGCTCAGCTGCTGTGAATCTACATGAGTGAAACTTTAACACTGGCTTATTTAAAGGGGAATTTTTCACGTTTTTTTCCACACATTCCTGCCAGAACAATATTGAAACATCAAGATCAAAAAATCTTCTTTTCATTAAAAAAATTGTTCTGCAAAAAACCCCAGAAAGTCGTATCGCAGTTAATTCTGTTTTTACATCCTGTTCAGACTGTTTGATTTTGTTTGATCTGATCATTCACTGCTAATTATTCCACCAATGTGACCAGGCTAGTTGTGGCACAGTGCAAATTTGTTGTAATTACGTTCGTTTCTGGAGCCGAGACGGCCTCTGAAAAGGCATCAAAAACTGTAATTTCATTATAGCCTCTGTTATCACCACAAAGTTATTGTGTTGTTTTCTTTCTGTTATTCCACTGAACCATTGAGAGACCAGCCAACCTGCCCTGTTTAAATAAAGGTTAAATCAAATAAATGAATTTTCCTGCAAGTGTAAGTTTCCAAACCTCCCAGACGAGTGGAAGGTGTTTAATAAAGATTCACTTATTCTAACACTACAGTCAAACTACAAACCTACAGCAGGTGATGGGGGTGATTGGGTGGAGGTCTGTTCACCCCCCCCCCCAGTCATCTCTCACTGGACGTTATTGAGGATCGTTCAGCTTCCAGAAGTTGATGTTTGGATCTGTACGATGTTAAGCAGCAAAATTCTAGAAAATCGCATGATGTATAGTTTTCCAGGAAAAATAAGAGTTTCAATTACATTTGCATTTTAACAAACCAAACAAGCTTTTAAAGGCAGGAACTCGTCCTCCCGGCAGCAGCGGCGTTCTCACCCTGTCAGCTAAAGCAAATTAACACCATTGCTCAAAAAAGTGCACCGTCACATCTTTAGATCCATGAGACCAATCAGGGAAGCAGTGGGGGCTAAGGGGGGGGGCGAGTGGAGCTGCAGTAATTCAAAACCCTCCGCAATTAATGGCGGTTAAATCTGCGGCCAGGTGTGGCAGCGCTCCGGACCGAACGGCAGGTGCGGCAGTCTTGATTATCTAAGACGATGATGTGGGAGCGGTTTTGTTTTATGGCTTCCATTAACGGCTGACTGTTACCTCTGATCGGAGTGGAATGGATCTCCAGAGCCGGCCCACCCTCCGGCTGGGAGAATATGACTGCCAGCAGGAAAAATACGACCGCGTGCCGGGTCTCACCCAGCTGGGGGAGGGAACCGACTCGACAGCAATTACTTCTCATGCCGTTGACTTCAGCGTAGTTTCTTACCGAAGTTTGAAACGTAGTAAACATCCTGAAGTGTTTGGTTTCAAACTCAGATTTCATTCTCACCCAGCCCCCAAAACAGACACATCCACCCTTCCAAAGTGATAGATAGCACGAAATGCAAAACTAATTAAGGACCAATATCCAGGCGAGTGGGCGAGTGAGGACACATGTCAGCCTCCCTGTTAGCAGATTTGGTGAAGTGTTGACAGCTTCCGAAGAGATCTTGTTCCAAATCGAGCTTCGAGAACCTAAAGACTCCTACTCTTAAGAAACGGCTCGACATTTAAACAGACTTTGGAAAGAACGTTGGGAAACATAAGTGTCTGGTTAAAAAACAGATCATCTGTACTTCTGAGAAGCTGCCTGACACCAAAACTTGTGAAAACGTTTAGATCATACTGCAGTGTACTTTCAGTGTACGAGTCACCTGGTTTCAAGAGGAGTGGAGACACTGCGACGAACCCATAGACTGTATAAAATATGGACGTAGCGTCCGTGACGTCACCCATAGGTTTCTGAAGAGCAAAAATGAAGCAAATCGTAGTGCGTAGCCATCTTGGTAGCCTACCTCCGGTTACTCCAAATATGGACAAAGAGGTGGAGCGAGGGCGGAGCTGAGGCGGGTCGAATGAACGCTATTGGCTGAAAAAAGCCGCTGAAAAAAGCCGCTTTATTCGAAATAATCAAACTAGCTACGGCTAACCAGCTAGGTTAAATGCTAAATATCGTTGCTAGCGAGCTAACCCCACGACGATCTCTTTCCCAAACTCAGTGACTAGAATTAGCCGGGGTGACGCCCTTTAGACCCTCAGTGGCTAGTTGTCAATCAAAGTGGCGCCACTTAGATTGACAGCTATGAATTGTGCATAATGATGTATGCTGTATATTTTAGACCAACGCCTTATAAAAAAATTCGGCCCCCCCCCCAGAGTTGTCATGGAGTAGAAAAACAGCTTATGAGACTAGAGCCATGTTTTGAACCAGGCTGTAAATATGTTTTTTTCTGTCGTAAAATTGGACATTTTAACATGGGGCTCAAATGTAATTGACTCCCTTCTGCGGCCTGCTCTAGTGGTTATTCGAGGAACTGCAGCTTTTTTGCACTTCTGCATTGGCTTCATTTTTCAGCAGCGGAGGTTGCCGCTTGGACGAACCTCACCGGGTGTGTGTCTTGTTTGCAGATGGTTTGGGAGAACGGCTGCGTGGTCATTGTCATGCTGACACCTCTTGTGGAGAGCGGGGTGAAGCAGTGCTACCACTACTGGCCCGATGAGGGATCCAACCTGTATCACATCTACGAGGTAAAATGACTCAACCTGAGCAGAACTGACTGGTTTGCAACTTGGCTTTTCTTTGAAGTTTCTGAAGGTTTTATTCTGCCTCCTACTTGATCTGGTGTTGATGACTGGTTAATTCTCATCACACACAACTTTGAGGAATGATTATAGTCCAAACTTCACTTCATCACTACATTCAAGTGAAGGTTTCTAAAGCCCAAATCTGCGTCTTAAAATATGGATTTTACTGTGACACATGCGACACATAGCTCTGTAAAGGATTCATAAATACAGACAAGCAGATGAAGACTTTCTCTCTTGCAGGTGAACCTGGTGTCCGAACACATCTGGTGTGATGATTTCCTGGTTCGCAGCTTCTACCTAAAGAACATGCAGACCAACGAGACCCGAACCGTCACTCAGTTCCACTTCCTGACTTGGCTCAACCAGAACGTCCCAGAGACCAGCCGGACGCTGCTCGACTTCCGCAGGTAGGGAACTGCTTCGAAACAAAACTTGTAGAAAAATTTATTTAAAAAAAAACGTCTTTTTCATGCAGTGACTTAGAATCAGTGAGCTGTTTTAGAGAGGAGGGTTGTTTCCCCTGTTTCAGTCCAATGGCCTCTCGCTGTTAGCCGTGTCGCTAACGTCGATGTTGGCAGGGGAAGGTAGCAGGTAGCCATGTGTCTCCTCATGGAGCTGCTCCAAGAAGTCAGCCTGCAGGAGCTACTGCTGCAGCAACAACACTGTGCTCCCTCACCGGCCTCCTGCCTGTTGTGTTCTTGTCAGGCACAAACAGAGCCGGAGGGTCCGCCACCAGCTATTTAACTGAGCCCTGTGCATTGTGGGTGAGTGTGGGTGCCGTTCCCACTCGTGCACCCACACGGAGTTCTCGACTTGTTTTCCTCTATCGGCCAGGTGATAAAGACTTAGAGAGTTTCTCAGAACTCCTTTTCAAGCACACAAAGTACTAAAGGCTGCTTCTCATGCTGATAGTGAAAGCACTGAGGTTTTAAAACGTCTTAAAGAAACTTTTGAAAGTCTTTTTGAAAGAGGCCTTTGGAGAAAAAAATAACACTTTGATAACAGGACTCGTTTCCAAAGCAGAACTTAAGAAGAGCACTTTATAGGATGTTTTAAGAAAAAAAAAAGCCACCAGTCTGTTTCTTGAAAAAGTTTTGTCTTTACTTTGGTTGAACAAAACCAGACTGTATTTCCAACAAAGTCCACTTGTAGATCGACATAATCTGGTGTCTGGTGTAGCTGAATGTGCACTTTGATATTCAAAATGAAGAAATGTTTCCTGTTGTCTTACAAGCAAACTTCACATCTGGCAAAGTGGAAGCCTCTCTGATATTATATCTGTATCTCCTGTGATGAATGGTGTCACGTTCAGGAACCCAACGGCTGCTGTCGTGGGTTTCAGCCTGTACTTCCTCGAGTTTATTCTGTGTATCCTCATGTAGCAGGAAGTTGTCTGATGGTTGTCGAAATCAATTCTGGAAAAAGTAGGAAATCGCAAACAAAAGAATGAAAGAACAAAAATCAGCAAAGTGAGCACCAAAAGTGTAAAATCCAACCTCAAAACAGGCCCTGAAACGCACCACAGATCATGTCAGTCTTCTGCAGGTTTGCAGACTCACAGCAGAATGTATATGAGGGACGGCTGCGGACATTCTGTTTTTCTTTAAAACAAAAAGAAAGCGACGCTCCTGGAGTTGTTTGTCCCCCCCCGTCCTAAACCACAGAGGCTTCGAATGGCTTCTGTGGCTCGCTCCCGGCGTAATAACTTCAAAACCTCTCACTTCTCCAGGACTTTTGACTCGTGACCCTGAGATGCGGCCAGAGAAATATCTCTATATCCTCAAACATCCTGGGCATTTTCCACTCGATAACGGTGTCATTCAGGATGCATTGAGGGAACTCTGCCGGAGTGATCCTTTATAGCCGCCGCCCCCCCCCCGAACTCTTTTAAACTGATATACTGTATTGCCTATTAGGTGGGAGCCGCCCCGGCCCCTTTTCTCTGATTCACTGTGGATTTTCTCAAGCGATAGACCCCAACTCGGTTTTATATATCGGCCCGGCGTCGCGGCGCTGCTGGCACACATCAATTAGGTGAGATATCAAGAGCGAGGGGTTTGTGGCCACAGCTATTATAAAAAGGTCTGGTGGGCGTCACCACCCACCATCAGTTAGGAAATATTGCCTTTGCTCACAGGGCAGCGGGGTCAGAACACAATGAAGAAAGTGCAGAGGGAGATATTTTTCACTTTTATTACCGGGGATATGGTTCTGTACTTCCACAATAACAACCTGTCCCCGCTCCTTTTTTTTCTTCTTTGGCGTTTCCTTTTTTTTCACGCCTCGGTGGTTTGAGGACGGCGGCTGGCCTCTCCTCCTTATATGCTCGCGCTGGCATGTATTTTTTTTTGTTTTTTTTTTTAACCTCACTCACAACTGACTGACTGAGCCGAAGCATTGCTTACAAACCCTCTCTGTCCTTCTTCCCCCTGTTTTACCAGCTAACTAGCGGTTGCCAGTGTCATTTTTGTGATGTTGCAGCTAGTAATATAAGCCCAGTTGCATAGTCACAAAAGTGATCATTGGAGACTGTGACTCTGCAACCAAAGGGGTCTCATGGACCCCCCCTCCCTCCCCCTTATACTCCTACTTCCTCCCTCTCCTCCTCCTCCCCCTCTCTCCTCTTCCTCTCTCCTCGCTGTGCCCGGTGACCCGAGACGACCTCTCGCCTTTTTTGCTTGCTCATGGTTTGCTTGACCGATCTCCTCCACCCTCCTCCGCCCTCCCCCTCGCCACGCCTCCCGTCCTCTCTTCTCCCTCTGTCTGTCTCTCTTGATGATCTCTGCCTTCTGCTCTGAGAATACATCCACACTAAGAAAGGCCACGTTCTTCTTCCTGTCTTGACCCTGCGTCCACGCTGTATGTGGTAAAAGTGACAGGAAGTCCTCCAGAGTGGATCAATGTGAAACAGACCTCAGGTCCAGCTGGAGGCTTTGTGGCCGTGAAGTTACAAAATCAATCAATCAATATCTGCATTTAAGAAAAAGTGTACAGCACAAAATCATGATGTTGTTTTCTCTGACACACGTTCAGACTTCATGGACGTCCATCAGCTCTTCAGAGAAGCTTACGTCACATTCTCTTCCTTTTTTTTGGATCTTTTTCTAGAGAGGACACACGCGCAGCTGCTGTAGAGTTAGACTCAATAGACAGGACACGTTCTGTTATCAGACTGTAGCTACCATACCTTGACCACATCTTGTGTCTGCATGTTGGGATTTAACAGTCATCAAAGCTCTCCGTATCACAGCCGGCGTGAGCTGCACTTAACTGTTCCAAAGGTAAACAGAGCATTTATGACCCAGAACCAAACCACTGTTTTGTACGTGTAAATATATGTAAATGAGTGTGGCTGTGTAAAGCAGCGTGGGAGAAAATGGAGATCCGGGGCCCATTTCACAAAGAGCACTACTTACATGCACATGGTAAATGGTGGCGGTGTCACGTGATGTAAATGGTGCGAATTTTCCCCGTTCTACAGGCGTCTCACCTGTTAATGCGTGGAGTGAAACACGGCAAAATTACCGCGGGGGGGGGGGGGTTGATCTCATGTTGCAAATTCAGTGAAACGTTTCCCAGGTTTTCATTGTGAAGATCTCGAGATCGGAAGTGTTCGGGTGGCGCCGCCTTGTTTTCAACTGTAAACGGCCTTTTCAGAATGAGCTGGCTCAGTGTGGATGTAGTCTCTCATGTCCCTCCGTCAGCTTGTCTTTTCCTCCCTGTGTCTCTCTCTTATTCTCAGTATCTCTCTCATCCACTCCATCTAGCTCTCTCACTCTCTCTCTCTCTCTCTCTCTCTCTCTCTCTCTCTCTGACTCTGTCTCTTTCTGTCTTTCTGTGTCTATGTCTCTCTCTCTCTCCCTCCACCCCTCTCTCTCTGTCTCTCTCTCTCTCTGTCTTTCTCTCCCTCCCTCTCTCTCTCCCTCTCTCTCTCTCTCTCTCCCCCTCCCTCTCTCTCTCTCTCCCGCTCTGTTTCTCTCTCTCTCTGTCTCTCTCTCCCACTCTCTCTCTCTCTCCCCCTCCCCGTCAAGCCTGAATCTCCCTGACGGGGGCGTTTCCTTTGATTCACCCCCTCTGCACACCCCCGCCTCACCCCCTCACCCCGGGCCTGGTGGTGATTCTCTGCCGGCTGTTTCCATGGTAACATCACTTTTAATTGCCTGCAGTGAGCTCTGACTTTTCAATTTTGGTGGGGTGGAGGATGAAAATGAGTGGGGGGGGGTTTTTAGGTGGAGAGACCTCCTCTCTTCAGTTGTTGTGATGTGATTCCTGCTCTCGTGTTCGTCTCTTGGCCTCAGGAAACCTCTTGAAAACCTGCTGCCATAAATGCATGTTTTGTCAATTTAGCACAGAAGCTGTTTGTCCTGAAACCAGAGCGTAGTTGAATGTTCGGTTTGGTTTTCGTCGACTCTGCTTTGTGTGGTTTCTGTGTCAGAACTAGTTGGATGAAAGGTGCTTTTGCTGAATAAATACTGTATTGTGTTTGTTCTGTGCAAACCTCTGCCGCAGCTTCATGACCCTTTAATTTTGATAATGTTTCATTTTAATCTGGATCTCAGTATTTTATTATTCAAGTAAAATGCAGTAGCTCTGTAGAGGAAAAGTAAATTTTCACATCTGGTTTTCTTTGGTGTTTAATTTCCACCAAATTCTCATTGAATTGTATGAGGTTTTTTGACCCCACGAGAAATAACGACTTACATCACACAACGCCAGCTGTGGGTGTTCAGCCAAGATGAAACCAGCTCAGTGTTCTCAGTATGCATCGATTGTTTTTACAACCAGTTCAATTCAAATCACAACACACGTCATCTCAAGGCACTTTCCTCACAGAGCAGATCCAGGCTGGACTCTTTATAATATTATCTATAGAGACCAACTGTTCCATCATGAGCAAGAACCTGGAGACGCAGACAGACAGAAACCTCGGAACAGAACCAGGCTGTCGACGGGCGGCCATGTTCATCGTCTGGTTGGGTCAAGAGAGAGAGAGACAAACAGGAAGAAAGAGATACAGAGAGAGAGAGAGAGTGTCCATGTATGACAGTTAAAGCATTGAAATTGATGAATTGCTTTATTAGACGACAAATGAGACAAGAATTGCGTTGGAGAAAAAAATGATGAAAATGAATGAAATGAAAAACCGTTGCATTTTATTGAAACTGCACAAAGTGAAAATGTGAAAAAAAAACTAGCTGGTTCCAATGAGAACAGTAGGTGGTGGAGCTTTAAAGAACCCAAAGGTCATGAAATTCATTCTAAACATAAATGAAACCTCCAGCACGAGGAAGGAAAAAGTGAAGCATCGACACTGCAGCTTTCTTTCCTTCACTGAGTGATGCATTATGGATTACACACACACACGCACGCACGCACGCACGCACGCACGCACGCACACACACACACACACACACACACACACACACACAGATACACACACGCACACACACAACCCGTTCCTTAATATAATATGTTCCTGCTGAATATTGTTATTTAGAGTTATCACCATGAAATAGAATGAGAGATGATCTCCAGCTGGGATCAGGCTCACGGCTCTCTGCTTCCTGCTCAGATAGAGGCTGGATGTGTGCCACTCACTGGCTGCATTTTGATGAACACGCTGGGAATTTTTACCACTTTTTTTTCTTTAAAAAAGGACGTGACATTTTTAACATGTGCCTCAACTTTTTTTATGTGTGCATGAACATATCTCTGCACTGTGTGTGTCTGTACACAGCGATGGGATGAGGACTTTAAGACCTGTCAATGACAAAATAAGAGTTTTAAAAAAAACAGTGGGCACAGGTCAGAAAAGCCTTTAACCTTTAACGCACTGTGTTGACTGTAGTTGTTCCAATCTTGACATGGCTGAAAATCATTTTTTAAAAGAACAAACCCTCCGTCTCTGGGACTAATCATGGTTTTATTTTAGGTTGTAGGTTAGAAATAAAATGAAATTCCTTCGTACATATTGTTCTCTGATTGTGATTTGAACTGCGACCATCAAACTGTCTCTGACAATAACTCTTGAATCTAAAGCTACACCCATTGATTCAACTGTCAAGAGTTATTTCTGCAGACACGTGTACGTTGAGTCGGGGCTCAACTCATCAAAGAATCTATAATCTGTGGTTCATATTCTGCCTCATTCAAAAACGTCATGTCAGAAATGATTCTTTGTCGACTCAGCACTGAGAGACAGATTTACTTTGGATAAAATCTGTTGCTAACCAGACCTCAGGCTGAGAAAATATTTTAGAAAAGAAATCAAAAATTAATTTTTTCCTGATAGAAATTGTAATGAACTTGTGGATGCTGTTCTTTGTGATCACTGTTCAAAGCCCTGATACCTGCTGTACCGAGTGTGTGTCGCCCTGCGTGTCACGTCAACACTGAGCTTCTTCTTCTGTTCTGTTTTTTTACAGGAAAGTTAACAAGTGCTACCGGGGACGCTCGTGTCCTGTCATCGTCCACTGCAGGCAAGTGTAATCATAACTCACTGAAGGTGTCTCTTTTTCACCAGTTTATCATTTCACTGTGCTTTCTTCTGACTGACATGTGAGTGTTGTGAACGACGGGAGCAGCTCCTGGTGTCTGTGTCCACGCCAAGCAGCAACCTCCACCGCTGAAAAATGAAGCCAATGTGGAAGTGCAAAAAAGCTGCAGTTCCTCGAATAACCAACTAGCCACTGACGGTCTAAAGGGCGTCACCCCGGCTAATTCTAGTCACTGAGTTTGGGAAAGAGATCGTCGTGGGGTTAGCCGGCTAGCAACGATATTTAGCATTTAACCTAGCTGGTTAGCCGTAGCTAGTTTGATTATTTCGAATAAAGCGGCTTTTTTCAGCGGCTTTTTTCAGCCAATAGCTTTCATTCGACCCGCCTCAGCTCCACCCTCGCTCCACCTCTTTGTCCATATTTGGAGTAGCTGGAGGTAGGCTACCAAGATGGCTACGCACTACGATTTGCTCCATTCATCCATATTTTATACAGTCTATGGTCCACGCCGCCACGTCCTGGTCAGCCCGGTGGAGAACAGCTACTAATTCAAATGAGAACAAAAAGTTGTGATTGAATTTGTCAAACTGTCCGTGGAGGAGTGTAACTTTTAATTGGAGGCACTTCCTGGTTTGCAGCGTGGGTAAATAGAAGTAGGCTGGGCTGCAGCTGTTTGCAGTATCACATCCTGCATCCACCTGAGGACATAACTCAAACCAGCGAGACGTAATTAAATCTGGATTTTACAGAAAAATCTGCCACAGTTTTTTTTTTTTGTAGAGACACCCTGCAATGATTGGATTAGAGACACAAAGTGAACAGATAGCCGTTATATGTGTCTGCTCGCTCCTCCACTAAGTGATCTATTATTTAATATGGTGTAATGGCTCTTCCAGGATGATGAAACTGTACATTTCTCAGCTTAACTTCCACACTGCTCCAGAATATGAAGCCTGTCTTTATGGATCATGCTGGAGTGGAGTTACGGCTCTACCAGTAAATATAATGTTGAGAAACATAATAAAAACCTCCAGTTGATGGTTTGTCATCTGCTTTAGATTCTGCTGTAATACAACCATCACTTAATGTATATGAAGGCGCTGCAGTGAAGTGTGATCACTGCAATCACAACATAATGTGTGTTCAAGTGTATTCAGTTTGACATGAGGCAACTTGCTGCAAGCTTTATTCTCACTTTATTCACCACACGCCTGGAAAGACTTCACACTTTTCTAACCAGACCCTCCTCTGGTTTTGCTCTCGTTTCCAACATACGTTCATCCACAGCTTCTGAACATGACTGAAAAATGTCCGACCTCTGCAGGCGTCTTCTCAACCTCCACCTTTAATCTGTTCTGCACTATTTATGGGTCATTCCAGAATTGGAGGACATTTTGGCTTCCAAATTCTTGAAAAATAAACCTTCACTTCTGCTACATATTCATCAATAATAAACTATCAAAAGCTTGATTAGCTCAGCTTACAGATAAATGGTACAATTTTTCTCACATGATTTATTTGGTGTTTACAATACTTGGTGCAACGTTCCTCATATCACAGTAACAGGGTTGCAAATCCATGCTAATGTTAGCTTTCTCTCAGAAGTAGAAGCTAGCTGCTTAGCTAGCTGCTTAGCTAGCTGTTACTGCTGAGGAAGAGGACAAACTTACCTATGAAAATAAGTAAAGACATTTTTTTTTTTAATTGTCTTATTCTGATTATAGGCATAACAGGGTTGCATGAGGTAGAGTGAGACATTCAATCAAGGCTAACTATGTTATAAAAATATGAAAAATAGAAGAGAGGACATAACTTTGCTCTACTCATTCTTTTGGAAAACTGTTTGATGATGTCAAGTCCAGCATATCATGTGATTCACTGCTTTCTTCTTCTTCTACCATGCTAAAAAGGTTATGGTAACAGGGTTGCGTGCATGTTGGGGGACACATGTTCCATGAATAATAATTATTATTTGAAATATTATTTTTATTAAAACAAATGTTCCCACAGCTACAAGAGACAGCAATGAAACAAATAATACCAAAAAAATGAAATTTAAATTTCATTTTAACTGTTTTATTTGAAATTCAATTTGGTCATTAGGGGGAAGGGACAAGAGAAAAATGGCATTTTAGGGGGCACTCCAGACTTATTTGGTATTTTTAAAACTATTTTCAAGCATTCTTTTCTTTTAGTTTTTTTAGATTTGCTCTCAGGACAAGTAAATTTACTCATAAACTGCATGTTTTATTATTTTGTATGTGGATTATTTAAAATTTGATGGGTGGGACGTAAAATGTCCTCCAATTCTGGAATGACCCTTATACTAACACACACCTGCTTTATCTTATGACTGTGAGTGTAAATGTAGCTGCAGGACACACACACACACAGAAGGATTGTGACCCCCCCCCCCCCAACGAGTGAAAATTAAAATGGCTCACTGTATCTTGAAGGGGATGAAATGATGCCGGTGCTGAGTGTATACTGTGTTTAAGAAGGTGACTATCCAAAGTATGAAGATAATGACTCTGAGTTTATTGACTCTGGCTGTAAGTGAGGAAGAAGTTGATGTCAGTCTCATAGTTTTGATTATTTTATTTGAGTAGTTTCCGACAGCTGTAACATGTCTGATTTGTTTCAAAGATTTACATAAGAAGCCAAAACTGTGGCAAAATGGCTCCACCACCGCCGCAGGTCGATACAGTACAGTCGATATTAACAGCAACAAACATGCCTCAGTTTGTTAAATCAGGGCTGGTCGTTTGTATCCAGATCAATTTGACATCATGGAAATAATGAATGCAGCCTTAGTTTCTATTTATCTAGTGTGACGTCAGGGCTGGCAAAGATAGTAAACATCTTCAACACCATGAGGATAATAACGTTTTTCCATTCTTCATTGTGCCGACATGGTTCAGCATGAGACCTTTGTAGGTTGAAGTTGGGTTTGACTGTGACGATGACGACGTCTGATCAATCATAAAAGCAGAGAGTAGATTCTGTGTCAGCTGTTTTTTGGGGTAATAAACAGCAACAATCCCACCGTGTTCCAGTGGGGATCAATGTGTCATATTCCCATAACGATATTCCCACTTGTAACCTGAGATCCGGGTCCAACCTGAGCCCGATCCTGAACCCGAACAGCCAATCACGTCGTAGGAAAGAGAAGCTCTCACGTTCGTCCTGCAGACTTTTACTTGGAGCTTTCAAACCAGTTTGTCAAACCCGACTGTGCAGAGCCATTTATCAGCCTCATGTGTCCAGAGAGCTGAGTGGAGTCGAGCAGAGGAGCGCGGATGCAGAAATCCAATAATCACACAGCATTCAGAGAGCTCCTCTGTCGGCCTCTCTGTCTCCTCTCACCATTTCTGTCCTTTTCAAAATCTCTTTTCTTTATCTTCTGTATCTGTCTCGTCTCTTTCTTCTCCTCCCCTCTCTCTCCCCTCTCCCCTCCACGCTCATTTGAAATAGAGTGAGAGAAGGCAGCAGACATCTTGACGTGTTTACTCACAGCCCTCAGGCACACACGCACACACACACACACACACACACACACACACACACACATCGCATATCTTTGATCACCTTGTAATGATCCTGGCAAGGTGCAGCGATACGACAGATCTAATCACGCCGTAATAACCTGTACGAGACGCACACACACACACA
>JBBMOC010001084.1:0-14781 GCA_037975185.1 Centropyge bicolor | reverse complement strand
CACACACACACACACACACACACACACACACACACACACACACACACCACAACCTCTCACTCGCTCTGTGTGTGTGTGTGTGTGTGTGTGTGTGTGTGTGAGTCACAGTGTAAATGGATTTTGGAAAACAATATCAAAGTGTATGTTTACTCTCATACCATTGTATAGTTTTTAATGTCCTCTTTACATATTTGCTTGTGTAAAATCTGGATTCACCTGATAAACTCTTGTCCCGGTTTAGAGAGGCCAGGACATTTAAGCCGGTTTGTTGCTGGACCTGCACCCGGTCCACCTGTCTGACCCTGACTCAGTCTGCCTGGCTCCAGCTGAGGCGAGAGCAGAAGTGTGAATTCCTCCCAGGACAAACTGTTAAAACAGATTCCTCACTTCACCTTCGTCCGCTCGTTCAGAACAACAACAAACAGCTTTGCCTTCTGATGTGATTCGACACTTTGAACAAACTAGTCCTTCAGAGACCAACAGGGTTTTATATTTCAGCTTTTGCTTCTTTAAAGATAAAGACAAATGTTTGTTTTGAGACAGAGATGATTCATGTGGGAACAGCAACAACACATCAGACATTTTCACATGATCAGTTCTGAGCAGCGACGTGCTGCAGTAATGTGATTACTTTAATGACACATTACAGGTACTGATCCCAGTGATCCTCTGGGTGGCGCTGGTCAGTGTCAGAGGGTTGATCAGTTTCAGTGAACAGACAGCTCCACCTCTGGAGGAGTTCTGCTGCTCCACGTCAGATCCTCTCGGTGTGGTGTCGGAGTGAGACGACTGTTTGCTTCCATCAGGTCACAGAGTCCAGTGACACAGAGAAGCTCCAAACTTCTCACTCACATGTTGTGTCGTCGCCGCTGGTGCGTTCCATTCAGACACCACCAGAGCTGAAGAGTGTTCGAGCTGTGAAGTCTGGACTGGAGGGGCTGAAGTGTGTGCTGGTCAGTAAACTGCAGCCTGGCTCTGAGAGCACAGCGTCTCCTGCCTCTCCCTGCATGTGTTAAATGCAGGAGGTGTGTGGGTGTGGAGGTCTCGGCTGCTGGAGGGGCTGCTGAGGAACAGCCCCCCTGAGCTGCAGCACAACCATGTCAGAACAATGTGACCTGAAGTAGTTTACATCTTAATGCTAAACTGTGACACAGGAAAACCCAGTAAGAGCAGGACCGCAGCTGATGATGCAATCATCATGCAAACCTACAAACATGCAGTGAAGCCGGACCTGTTCGGCTCCTGGGGGCTTTGTTAGCTGTTGCTAACATACTGAAGTCTGTGACTCTCTCTCTCTCTCTCTGACCCTGTGGTTGCACACAAGTTGTGGACATGTGGTGGACGTGTGGTGGACATTTTGTGGACGTGTCGTGGATGTGTTGTGGACGTGTGGTGGACGCGTGGTGGACGTTTGGGGGACATGTGGTGGACGTGTGGTGGACGCGTTGTGGATGTGTGGTGGACGTTTGGGGGACATGTGGTGGACGTGTTGTGGACGTTTGGGGGACATGTGGTGGACGTGTGGTGGACGCGTTGTGGACGTGTGGTGGACGTTTGGGGGACATGTGGTGGACGTGTTGTGGACGTTTGGGGGACATGTGGGGGACGCGTGGTGGACGTTTGGGGGACATGTGGTGGACGTGTTGTGGACGTTTGGGGGACATGTGGTGGACGTGTGGTGGACGCGTTGTGGATGTGTGGTGGACGTTTGGGGGACATGTGGTGGACGTGTTGTGGACGTTTGGGGGACATGTGGTGGACGTGTGGTGGACGTTTGGGGGACATGTGGGGGACGCGTGGTGGACGTTTGGGGGACATGTGGGGGACGTGTTACACAGCTCGGCCTTTGCGGTTTGTCATGTTGATGAGTGACATTATTGACCGACTTTACTGCTCATCAGTATTCAGCAGCAGCAAACAAACACATTCACATGTCAGACACTCGTACATCTGCACACACACACACACACACACACACACACACACACACACACACACACAGATCTCAGTGTGTCGATGCTGTTGTCTCAGCAGACCATGTTCATGGTGGTGAAACAGTGAAGCAGAGGAATACTAATGACACACACACACACACACAGAGGACCGAGGCTGTGTGTGTGTGTGTGTGTGTGTGTGTGTGTGTGTGTGTGTGTGTGTGTGTGTGTGTGTGTGTGTGTGTGTGTGTGTGTGTGTGGCTCAGACTGCTGGTGAACGTCCGTCCCTCCTGAAATGGAACAGGATGTTCGAAGCGTGCCGTCTTTCATTATGAGTCTTATTGAGCAGCACTCAGGAGCCGAGGATTCAGCAGCTTTCTGTGTGATGAGGTGATGGAGAGGAGCTGGAAAATGGGAAAATAGAAAGCACTCAGCGCGTGGATCCAACGAGGCTTCACAACTCTCTAAACTCTGTGTTTCAGTGCTCAAAAGTACATTTAGGCAGACGGAGCAGCTGATTGGCCGACGGCGATCGTGATTCACCTCAATGTGAGAATATTTTGCTTTTGGAAAACAAAATGTGAAGTGAGTCAGACTCATGAGCACCGAGTTATGGCCATTTGAAAGCATGGTGCCGCTGCCCCCCCCCCCCCCGCAGGCCGACCCCCTCTGAACTCTCCACAGCTGTGAGCTCTTCACTTAACTTGTGCTTCTGTCGTTTGGTCCGGTGCCTTTTTTTCAGGCCTGATTGATCTTTTCTGGCTCAATTAAACCAGTTTGATTGACGCCCAGAACAGCCCCGCCCCCTGCCAGGGCTACAGGAAACGCATCAGTGCAATTAAGGTAATTAAAGGGATTTTACTGGACGCATGGACGAACCTGTTCACTGCCAGTCCACCAGTCAGGTGGATCCTGCTCGGTCCTGGTCCATCGTAGACCCTGACCTGCATGACTTTCCTCCTTTGATCTTCCACTTTCCAACTTGAATCATGAAGTGAAAGTGATCATCTGGTGTTATTAATGCAGAGAGACGGACGCAGCAGACCTCAGCTCTCACTGTCTTCGTTTTTGTGACTGTTCAAGTCTCTCGGCTGTTTTTACAGATGAAAATGTGAGTCATGAATTCCTCTCAAAGGTTTTACAACTACGTGCTGATTGGTCGTGGTGGGCGCTGACAGGTGATCATCTCCGAACGATGAAGCGTCTTCAACAGAACTCCAAAGTGATTTTTGGGAAGTTGATACTAAGAGTAAAAATAAAAGCAGTGGCACATTAAAAAGCAGCGCTGCTTCTCTCTGTCTGTTTCTCGCTCCGTCTCTCTGAAGGCTTGGGGCCGAGCGAACGCCTCGCTCCCTCTTCTCGGACTACAACCGTGTTTATGTGCCCGGCGGCAGCTGATTCATCTGCCGGCCTCCCCGCTCTGCCGCCCGCCCGCCTCTGCCTCTGTAGCCCTCAGCACAAACAAGAGCACGGAGACAGAGGTGGAGACGTGACACGGGAGAGAGAGGGAGAAGGGTGGGCGATGGAGGGATACAGAGGAAACGCTCAGAGAGCAGAGTGAGAGTGGAAAGAAGATGCAGACGGCCGCCATGTTGGGAGAGAACACACCAGATACGAGCTGATGAGAAAGAGACTGAGACAAAGAAACGTGGAACAAGACGCCGCAGAATTAGAAGAAATGATAACTGGAGGAAACTAAACAAAGTCCAAGACCAAACCAACATTATTCACTTTACCAGCGAAACCAGCTCAAAGTCACATAGTGAGAGTGGATTCATTTTCATTATCGTCATTATAATAATATAATAATAGTTACATGTATGCACACACACAAGCCACCAGTCACACTCATACATACACATTTACAGACACACACCGGGAGGGGGAGGGGGAGGGGTCAGCCTCTGGAGACGCCACACAGCGCCCCCTGCAGGACCTACAGGTTCGAACGCTCTGACAGCAGCAGTGACAGAGTTTATGTTAAAACAAGCCAGTCAAACGTGTCATGGATTTGGTGACGACCAGATGAAATGATAAAGATAAAAACCCAGAAATGGCGTCTAGGTGGAAAAAGGTTGAGGCTCATATTGATACCTTGAACCAAGAAACTCAGTTCTGCTCAGTGAGTCAACCAAAAGATGTGGATGGAATGTGTTTTCAGGATGTTGAGCTGTTCTGCTGGCTCACTGATAAAGAATCAGAAAAAACCATGACGATCAGTGTCAGAAATAAAAGAAGAGAGGGACAATGAATAGGAATTATTGCAAAGGCATAAGACAGAAAATATAATGCAGGAAAGAAGACAGAGGGTGAAATGATGCAGCACCAGAATCCAAAGGTCAGAAGTGAAGGACTTGATGCAGAGAAAGGAAGAAGGTCCAAGAATAAAAGATGTGATGCAAGAAAAAAAACAGTGTGAAGAAAAGAGAGGCGGCAGATAAAGAAGACAATGAGGAGGGTTAGGAGAGAGAGAGAGGAGTCGTAGTGGAGGATGAAGGAAGAGAAGCATCGGGGTCGAGAGCAGGAAGAGAGAGAGAGGAGAGCGAAGGACGAACAGCTGGACTGATAATGACGCAGCAGGTGAAGAACCTGAGATGTCACAGAGTCGAATGTAAGAATAAAAGACTTTAATTTCTCACAGGAAGATTGAAACAGAGGCTCTTTATCGTCAGACACACGTCGGCCTGAAACCGATTCAACACAAGCTGAAGTCATTTGAAGGCTCACGACAACAAACAGTTAACCTTTTCAACCCTGCAGCCTGTCAGACAAACCCGAGGGAAGAAATGACGTTTGCTAATTACTGAACTGTTTCCTCATCAGTTTTACAGTGTTTCCAGGTGTTGACGAGTTTGACTGAATATATATCACAAGATGAAACCTTTGCTGCCTCCAGGGGGCGCTGTGTGAAGTCTGGTTAATGTCCTCACTCTGTATCTCCGTTCTCAGAGGTACATTTGAAACAAACAAATCTGTTGGTGTGGAGAGAAGTGAGCTGACCTCTGACCTCTGATGCAGCTGTGATGAGACAGAGCTGGATAACAGTTTCTCTACAGACGTGAGTTTGAGCCTAATGAGTTTTTGGAGAAGGAGAAAAAATGCATTCAAGTTTCTAAACAGAATCGTGTTTTAGAAAGTTACCTTCAAGCTTTTACTGCAGGAATAAACAGTGAAAACCTTCCACTATCAAAACATTACTACAACAGTTCTGTGTAGTGTTCCATTATTCATATGTAGTTTTATACAGTTTAAAACAGAAACCATGAATCACACCGACCTTGTTGCCTCCATCCAGCCCGACCTCGTTGCCTCCATCCAGCCCGACCTTGTTGCCTCCATCCAGCCCGACCTTGTTGCCTCCATCCAGCCCGACCTTGTTGCCTCCTGTTCAGAGAGCAGGTGGGTCTCTGTGCCCTCAGCGCGGACTCTCAGGACCAGCTCTTTCAATAGGCTTTATTTTTCCCTAAGGACACAGAATAATGATGGAGCTGATTTACTCTGGATCGTTTTCCTCTGAGCTCCTCAGCTGGTCAGGACACGTCTCCTGATTTAAAACATCAGAGCTGAAATCTTTTCTCTGGAATTCAAATCTCACCAGTGATGATGTGACAGACAAACTGAATCCTGAGCTTGTTTGAGGAGAAGGTTCAGAGCAGGTCAATCTGCCTCTTTGAACCAAAACCTTGGAAATAACCTGAGAAAACAAGAGCAGTAAGATATGTTGAAGAGTTTGTTGAGGAAACCTGCAGAGACGAGATGAAGCAGAAGAAACATATTGGTTATTGGTTTAAAACAGTACTTCCTGTCAGTGCAGCTCTTCACTGGATGTGATTAGTGTCTCATCGCCTGTGTGATGATGAAGCAGCGACACCGTCCAGCTGATCTGCAAACAGGCACAATGTCAGCAACTCATTTAGCTTCTGAGTCAAAGCAATTATTTCTGGAGTTCGACAGAAACAACCTTTTGGCCCCTGTGAGGTGTCTGTGTGTGTGTGTGTCTGTGTGTGTGTGTGGCTCTGGGCTGTGCTTTATAGTATTGTTGTATTTATTATTCTCTATTCTCTTCATAGAGATTCTCTGTTGTGTTGACCTTTGACTCTTCCATGCAGAATGTGTGTGAGTACATGCAGCAAATTCTTTATGCTCATGTCCACGTTTGTGTGTGTGTGTGTGTGTGTGTGTGTGTGTGTGTGTGTGTGTGTGTGTGTGTGTGTGTGTGTGTGTCCATATGGCCTTGGTATGTACGTGTCTCTGCATGCAAACAGCTGTCTTGTAACCTGTGTGTGTGTGTGTGTGTGTGTGTGTGTGTGTGTGTGTGTGTGTGTGTGTGTGTGTGTGTGTGTGTGTGTGTGTGTGTATCCTCTCTGGGTTTGCTGTAAATCACCTCATGTGTCAGTCTTGAGGGTCTCTAACTGCAGCAAGTGGCTCAGAGTCACGTTCACCTCCGAAATCATGAACATCATGACCACACACACACACACACACACACACACACACACACACACACACACACACACACACACACACACAGGGCACCATTATGGAAACCAGTGTCTCCCATGGATCCATGTGTGTATGAAGGTGACTGAATGCAGAGATGAACTCTCTCAGTGGTTTTTAGATGAAAGTCATTTATAGTTTTTTAGCTCATATGAATTCGGCCCAAACAGATGTAAAACACACACACACACATGAGATCTGTGAGGAGACTGTGTGAATCGTGTGAGTGTAAACACAGCCTGGCCGTGCTGTTTGTCCAGATGCAGGCTGGCGTGGCCTTGCCTCTAACCCGGGCCGGGAGGCCTGCGCTGGGGGACCCGGCTGACAGGAGCCCGCAGCTCCTGGATGTGTGTTTACGCTGATGGTCACAGACTTGTTTCCATCCATACTCTCACTTTCTGCCCATTGTTTTCTCTCTGCAGCCTCCTTCTTCTGCAGCTGGGTCCGACCTTGCCTTTTGTTTGAGTTTCAGTGTTTGCGTGCGTGGATTTCAAAGTTGGCTTCCAGACGGGCCCTCGAGTCCGAGTGCAGCTCCTTCAGCCTCTGGAAGCAGCAGTTCGTTTTTTTTCTCCTGCTCCTTGACTTGAAGGCTTTGTTAATGCAGTTTTTGAGAAGTGACGGGGTCGTGTTTCCACAGCGACTCTGCAGGTTCCTATAGGCTGTTTACATGGATCGTGGTGCTGCTCTCTGGGATCCTGACACGCGGCTGTGAGAACCTGTAAAAATAGCTGTGGATGTGTTGAAGAGCAGAGTCTGTTTGCAGCTTCGCGGCCGACGTCTCTGCTGCTTATGTAACTTCGACAACTCTGTGATCTACAGCCGAGGTTAAAACACAAACATTCAAAAATAGGAGCTCTTAAACAGCGGCGTCGATCAGCACGAAGGCTGTTAATGTGTCTGAGCTCATGTTCTGTTTACATCGCTCTCCTCCTCCAACACGCAGCAGAGCAGATAGAGTGGGAAACATCAGCGTCCTGTTCTCAGCCTGTCAACACAGACGATGGAGGAGGAGGAGCTCTGCCGAGTCTCTGTGCTCCAACACAGCAGGTCTGCAGGACGGGACAGTGAGACAGTGTCCAACACTCTGTTGATTCAACCCTGGTTTAAACTGTGAGGATGCTGGTGCTTCTGCTCTGGTTCAGGTGTTTTCATCCTCATGTTGACTTCAGCTTGAAAACACTGACGCAGTAACATCGTGCACAGAAACATCCGCTGATGTGTTTTTCTGGACGTGTGGTTTAAAAAAAACTGCATTTGTAGCATCACAAACCTTTTTCTGTTCATCCAACCTGCATTAATCACTTCCTCCTTTTCCTCTCTCTCCGTCCTCCCACATCCACATCCAGCTCTCTGTCTGTCTGTCTCTCTCTCTGCCTCTTAATCCGTCTTTCTGTCCATGTCTCTCTCTTGCAGTTGAAGTTTTATTCGTCCCAGTGGCGGCCGCTCGAGACGCAGCTATTAAAAGCAGCCTTGCATGAAACTAGTGAACAGCTTTAGCTTAGCATCGTCTTCGCAGTCAGACTGGAAGCTCTTGTTGAAACTGTCACAAGGAGCTGCCACATGTTCCTGAACATGTTTGTGGTCTGAGGACGAGCTCTGTGCTCGCTCCTCTCTGGTTTGGCTTGATGATCTGTCTGAGCTGTTTGAAGTGTAGACAAATCAGTGCCATCGATGGAGAATCACAAGACCAGAATCAGTTTTCAATCTGCAGGTTTTCTCATGACTCTTATTGCTGCTTCCTGTCTGTGTCTGAACGTCTTCCTGTCTGTGTTTGAACGTCTTCCTGTCTGTGTCTGCACGTCTTCCTGTCTGTGTCTGAACGTCTTCCTGTCTGTGTCTGGACGTCTTCCTGTCTGTGTCTGAACGTCTTCCTGTCTGTCTCCATCAGCCCGTCTCTCCACCTCTGAATCCTCCACACTCTGCTCTGCTGGACGAGCACTCTGCCTCTATCTCTCCATCAGAGTAAATCCCTCTGATAGCAGCTCCTCTCATCTGCTCCCCTCTCCGTCCAGCTGGCTTCGCCCGCTTTGCTTTGGACGCCATCTCTGATTTCTCCACAGCTGCTCTGAACGAGCCAAAGCTCAGGGTTTGAGGCCGTTTCAGAGTGGCCGGTCGGCGGCGGGAGGAATGTTTGTCAGGCCAAGAGATGGAGGAAGGATTTAAAGCCACGCGCTCTCTTCTCTCTCTGCTCCTGCCTCCCTGTCTCTCTCTGTGTTTTCTGTAGGAAATACAAACATATTTGAGCTGTAAAAAAAACTTCTATTGCTTGAACTTGAACTGAAGCACCATGAGGCTGCACACACAAACAACCTGTGAGAGCCTCCATGTTTCCATCTGAACGAGCCAGTGTTCACTGAACTATCAGGAACTGCAGAAGTAAAGACGACCTGTCATCTGACACATCTACTGACGGCTGCACAGCATGAGTTCATCCTGACTGAACCAACAGGTTCTTGTTGCTGCTTGTTGAGGAGTTAGAACTGTAAATCACCTCCTTTCATCAGCTTCACAGCTGAGTTGAACATGTGAGAGCAGAGCTGATGATCGTGGTTCAATCAGCTGCTCCAGAGTTCGAGTTCTTCTCTCACTTATTTTTATGTCACCTCTTTCTTTCACGCTCTTGTTTCTCTTTGTTTTCTAAGCTCAGCTCAGCTCACACACCCTCTGTCATCAGTGATGGTAGCAGGACTCTGATCAGTGCTGCTGTTTACCATCATCCAGATGCTGCTGCTCTCATCCCTCTGTCGCTCCTTCGCTCTCAGACCTGTGGCCTCCTGGTCTCTGGTGCTTCCTGGTCTCTGGTGCCTCCTGGTCTCTGGTGCCTCCTGGTCTCTGGTGCCTCCTGGTCTCTGGTGCTCCCTCAGTCTTTTCCAGGAGCATTCAGAGCAGGAGCAGCAGAAGCAGAGCGAGGCCTGTTCTCCTGATGTTTGACCTCAGTGGTTTACACGTTGTCCTCTTGTTGCCATGGTTCCTGGAGTCTTGTCCCTGTGAGGTTGTTCACATTTATATATTTCTTATTCCTCATTTATTCAGATGAAGTTATAAATATTTGAAGAGGCTTTTTGTTTTGTTTCTTCATTTTCTTCCTCTTTTGATCTGCGTTGATTCGATATCCTGAAACTTTCATGTCTGCCCGTGTTCTGAGTTTAGAATAACATCAGCTCCCTGTGTGTGGCAGACCAGCGGCTCCAGAACAAAAACACCAGGCCTTTCTGTCGTCTCAGCTTCGCTCTGGAGAAATAATGGTTTTATCCCCCGGCCTCAAAAAATAATTGAAATTAAACGTTTGATGAGAGGTTGTGAGTTTAAACACCCACAAGCCCAAGAAGGATGAAAACTGGTGCCACGTGCATCTGAAAGGAGACAGAGAAGTTAGAGAGAGAGTGAACATCGCTCGACCTCCGTCTCCTCCTGTCAATCATTCACAGCATCTTTTGATTGGACAGTTGACTTCGGTTCAGGCCTCTGTCCGTCCTCGGCGTCCGGCTCAGACCTGAGCTGCAGACCCGGCCTCCTGCTCTTCTTCTGCTCCTCCTCCTCCTCCCTCCACTTCCAATTTGCACTTACTCTCACTTGGCTGCTTTCAGTCTCACTCACGTCCGTGTTCAGTGTGAGGAACATGTAAAAAGCACGTGGGAGTGGCAGCTCTGTGAATCTGTGATCGCTCTGCCGCCGCGCGTCTCATTAAACAAATTAGGCTCATATAGTCTCACCTTGAGTCTCCTCGCAGCCACAGATCCAATCAGGCCGGCACGTGTGGCTTTATTGGCGACGCACGTTACACGCTTGACGTGCGTGTAAGAGGTTTGTCAGCGGTACGTTGAGGTGGTTTTCTGCTCTGGAGTCATCATGTAATTATCTGCTCAGGATGGAGAGTCAGTAATAATGATCCTCTGCAGGTGTAAGACTACAACAACATCTGGGCTTTGTGCTGCTGTTTAGAGCTGCATGGTTTTCTCTATACATGTAGTGCAAAGTGCAGTGTCTGGCCAAAAGTATGTGGACACTGGACATGATGGCGATATCAGTAACAGTTGAACACGAGGATGAAATTAGAAACACATTTTCTCTCTTCTCTTTCATTTCTTTATTTTCAGATTGTCGTCCAAATCAATATGTGAGTCATCAAAGAACAGTTTGAACTCCACTCACTCTGATGTTGACTTTTCATCTTGTTGAACATCTTAATCTGTTTCCATGATTTTCTTTTCTTATTTTTATTTCTCATACTTATTTGACAATGTAATTTCATCTTTGTCCTACATGTCTTTCCTGTCTCTCCTCCTCTCTTCTTCTTCTTCTTCTTCTTCTTCTTCTTCTTCTTCTTCTTCTTCTTCTTCTTCTTTTTCTTCTTCTCCTTCTTCTTCTACTTCTTCTTCTTCTTCTTCTTCTTCTTCTCGGCTTTCATATTCACTTCTCTCCTCCATAATTAGCTTTTTTCTTCTCTCCCTCCTCTTTCTGCTCTCTGCTTTTTTCCCAACATGTTTTTAATATCCCGACCATTTTGGATGAATTTTTTCTGAGGTTGGATTATTTTCAAACGCGACACATGTTTTTTTTTCTTTGTTAATTTCAATAAGCTGGACATGTTTTTCAGCCTACTTTCAGCACACGTTCCGTCCTTTCAGACAGGATAAAGCTTCATTCATCCCCTGAGAAAGCGGAGCTGCTGCTGCAGCTGTTTGAGGGTCTGCGGGTTGAATGGAGGCTTGTTTTTGAAAGCCCACCTTCCCATTCACTCATCAGTCAACATCTCGTCCATCAGATAATGAGCTGAGCTGCAGAACTCGACCCCCCGCTCCCACATGTTCATCCTTTCAAAGCCTGCGAGGTCATGTGCTGCACGAACACACAGCCTGATCACTGCGTGTGAGTCTATTATCTACAAGGTGAAATAACCTCTACAATTCATCAATCTGAAACTATAATTTGAAAATGTCAGAGTAGGATTCAAAACAAAATTCAGAAAGATTGTGAAACTGTTTAAGCTTCTTTAGCCGATGTTTGTGGCTTCTTCACATGATAAAAACTGAGACTCAACCAAAACAGTAAATGTGCTGTGAAATCAAAACAAAGAGCTAAAGGGGCTAAAACGCTCAGAGAAGCTGCAGAGTCATGTGATGATTACCTGTGATTTTTGTCATGACGATCGTTGATCTTTTACCCATTGTTCAAATAAAGTATCAATAAATGCAGCTTTAAGGACTCACTGATATTCATGATGAAATGATTCTTAAAGTTTTAGAAGCGTTTCTCCAAACCTGTTCTTGTAAAATGTCAATTCTTCCAGACGCCTTTTAAAAACTCCCAAATTCCCAGAATCTGCAGCCTTGAACGTTCACTGAGTTAAAGTCTGATCTGGACCAGAGAGCAACACGTTGTGTGATCAGCTGATGACAACACACACACACACACACACACACAGCCGCAGGCCCGGGCTGTCACAGACTGATGTGTGTTGACTCCTGGAACGAGAACTGTGCATTTAAAATATCTGTCAAACATGTGACAGTTTGATTGACGCACTCGGCTCCGCCCAGACCGCACACACAGCTGCGCCTCACACAAACACGTACACACACTAATTGATGTCAGTGCACACACACACAGAGTACACAAACACGTTTTAACCAGTTTTCTTGCAGAAGCCGTTAACACAACAACACAAGGGCTTTACACACACACACACACACACACACACACACACACACACACACACACACACACACACTTCCTCATCCCAGCAGGTAATAGTGTCATTTTTCACGGTGCGGCCGCGTCCCCGAACTCCTCGGCCCTCATTAATCTCCCTAATGGAGAAGTAAGTGATGGGAAACACGGGCTTTAATCAGGCTTCCTCTGCTGCCTGGTTCAGACTCACACTCTCAGCTTCTTCTGCTCGCTGACGACGGTCTGGAGCTTGGTTGAAGGGACGTTGACGTGTGGTCAGCTGACTCAGAGTGAACACGTCCGTGTGTTTGAGAACAGCTCCGTTGTGTTTGGTCTCCAGCTGCTGCACGTGTTCAGTTCCAACATGTTAAAGGTGTTTTTCCTTTGCTGCCGTTCAGGTTCCTGCAGGTGAGGTGATGACTGAGGAAGGTTTATCACAGACAGAGTTTATAGCTGTTGTCATGATGAACATGTGCTCGTATGAAGCTGCCTGTGTTTCTGTTTCAGTGTCCTGGCTGAAGGAGGTCGTCTGTGTGTGTGTGTCTGTGTGTGTAGATGTCTGTCTCTCTGCTCACAGACATGAACTCTCTGACTCTCTCTGGCCTTGTGTTGAATCGTTCTCTCTCTGCCTCCTGCTCGTCTTCAGTGCTTCAGCGTCGACACGCTGCAGTCGTCCTGAACAGTCGGACTCTTCCACCTGTTTCTCTCCACACAGTTGTGATGTTGTTCTTGAGATGTTGAACATGTTTCTTGGCTTGTCTTCTTCTTCTCCTCTGGATGAATGAACCTGTTGTCTGAAGACGTTTCATTAGCAGCTGATGAAGAGCTGATGACTGTTTGAACCTTGACTCTTCCTCGTGTTCTGCTGCCTGTTCTCTGCTCGCCCCTCTGTCTCGACTGTTTCCTGCTCGTCGTGTGTTTTGTCCACGTGAAGATGAATGTCCACGACTGTAATTGGACCTGAAGGTGAAGTGATGAGTGATGGGCTGGTTCATTGTCTTCTCCCTGTAGTTTGTGGTCTCTCAGTCTTCTCCTGTCTGATGAATGAACCTCTGAGAGGAGGGAGGACCCTCTTCTCTGCCGCCGGCCTTTTGTTGCCTGTCGTCCGTCCTGACACCATCCTCCGGCGCTCGCTTCATGCTGCTGCTCATCTGCATCTGACTTTTGACAGACTGGATCCAACTGATCACCAGCCAGATGAATCCAGACTGAGATTCTCCCTCAGACAGAACAGAGATGTCGAAGCCTCCTTCAACTTCAACTCACTGAATCCTAAAATCATCTCAATCATAATCACATCGCGTCTCAGCTTTTCACTGAGATGAGGGATCAGATGGAGCTGAGCTGGATTTTTAACTGATCTACAGCCCTGATTCCAAAACAGTTGTGAGGCTGTGTGAAACAGAGAAAACAAGAATCCAGTCGTTCACAAACGAGTGAGTGTGAGTTCATGTGTTCATCTCCTTCATCCACTCATGTGTTCACACAGTGGTGAACCTCTCTTCATCCTGTGAACCTTCAGCCTTTTGTTGTTTGAAACGTGTTGCTGCCATCAAATTCAGAATCAGCAGATATTTACAGAAATCAATGAAGCTGATGATCAAATTAAAGATATTGTCTTTGTGCTGTTCGATCAATTTCTGTTTATGTCGTACAGCATCCAAACTTTTTTGGAATCAGGGTTGTTGCTCGATTTTCATCTGGAAACACACTTTATCCTCAATATCTCTTTCATATCACACACACACACACACACACACACACTCATATCACACACACGCAGACGCACGCACACACACACTCATATCACACACACGCAGACGCACGCACACACACACACTCATACACACACACACACGCAGACGCACGCACACACACACACACACACACACACACACACACACACACTCATATCACACACACACACACGCATACACACACACACTCATATCACACACACACACTCATATCACACACACACACACACACACTCATATCACACACACACACTCATATCACACACACGCATACACACACACACACTCATATCACACACACACACACACACACACACACACACACACACACACTCATACAACCACTCAGATGGTGTCAAGTTGTACCAGAGCAGCCATTTTGTCTCTGCTGGGAGAATCAATGGCCCATTCTGTCTCTGGCCATATTGTGTCTGTGAGCTAATCAGCCATCCAGGCAGCATGATGGAGGCAGGCACAGCACACACACACACGCACACACACACATTTTTCCATAGGAACGTGGAGGCCAATGGAGAGACATACCTCAGGATTACGGCAGAGTAAGGAGAAGCAGAATAGAGGCGTCAGCAGAGAAGCCGAAATGAAACCAGCCAAACATGGAGCCGCATACAAATGGAAGCCGAGTCCTTACAGTCGCTTCACACATCTCCTAGCAACTCCGTCCGGCTCAGGCACGGAGGCAGCTCGAGCAGAGATGTGTCTGCCTTTGAAGCCTCACGTTCAGTCAGAGTCAGAAACACAGCGAGGCCGAGAGAAAAACAGCGCGAGCTCGTGTCTGCTCCTGGTTTGATGTCTTTGTCTTCAGCGGCTGATGGAGCAGCAGCTCGCGCTTCAGTGTCCTACTTAATTCAACAGGTGTGTGTTTGTATGCATATCACACAGCCAGAGACCGGCGGGGC
>JBBMOC010001083.1:0-14788 GCA_037975185.1 Centropyge bicolor | reverse complement strand
GAAACCTATGGGTGACGTCACGGACACTACGTCCATATTTTATACAGGCTATGATCATGAGTAGGAAGAGAGATCAGGCTTTGAATCACACATTCTTCCTCTCTCTCTCTGGCTGGAACAAACCTTAACAACCAGCTGTAACCGACAGTAAACACAGCGTCACCAGCCCGTCGCTGCTTCAGCACTGTAAATAAACATCACAGCCTTTTTAATTAAGTTCCCTTTTCTCTTCAAATGCAGCAGAACAAATCACTAATTATCTGCTCACGACTGTCACGGTGGCGTTTTTCACGGCGGGCTGATGCGTGTGGATGAGCTGCTCTCGCTCGTCTCCGCCGGGCCGATGTGACCACACACGGCTCATAAATACAGGACGGAGCAGAGCTGAATCTCAATGGACTTCAAGCAGTCTTTGTGACATTTTGAACGATGGCGTGTCAGAGCTGTCAGAGAGTCTTTTATTCCTGTCAAATGTCATTTAAGTGTTTTCTTTTAATCTGTTGACCTGGTGATCAGGCCTTTCGCTCGCCGTGGTGTCGAGCTGCTGCACAGGTGTTTTACTGCCTCTGTCACTTCTGTCAACCCTCTGTGTTTGTTGGGTCACACATTGATGCTTCATTTCTGTTTCTGTTTCATGAAGCTGGACACACACACACACACACACACACTTTAGCTCTCTCTCTGGTTTTATAATAGTCTGCTGATGAGCACAACATGGATCCATTGATCACATGATCCAACTTCCCAGAATTCACTTAGCTTGATATGTTGTAGTTTACACCTGATAGTTCAGATGCCTCATTAATACATGATCCATGAAAACCACATCAAACCAGAGGTCACTAACAGGCGGACCGCGGTCTGGGTCTGGACCCAGAAGCTGTCCCATACGGACCCGGGCCCACAACCAAAACACAAGGCTATGATTTAAAACCTGACTGGTCGTTTCTATTTGAACCCAGCCCAGCTTTTGTAGTCTTTACAGTAGTGGTTTAGTGGATAAGGAAACACAGAGACCAATTACATGCGAGTTAAACCATTCCACATGATACCACTCAGCCAATCAAGTCTGCGCATTGCAGGTGGTAAATATTGCGACTCTACAGTGCAGACAGATGAGAAAGTTAGAGGCAAGTTACTTATGAAGACATGGTAGAAAGAAAAAGAAAGATAGCAATACATGTAGAAAATCAAAGGGAGAGATACAGACGACTGAGCCGGAGAAAGTTAAGGAAAAAGACGAGAGATAAGGGGAAAGTTGAGAAAAATAAAGAACAAATGACGCTCTCCAAATAAAAAAAAAGTGGACAGCAAAAATAAAGCATTTAATCCGTAATGGACAGACAGAAAAGGGAAAATTCAAGCCTTTACTCACTTTATTTTATTTTTGTGAAGTTAAGCGCTATGTTTGAGCATGCACAATTTTCACATTGTATTTATTTTCTCTTATTTTGAAATGCAGCCCTTTTTTATTTAGTAAATGAGGAAACAGTTCCATGTTAGTTGACAATAAATATTGTCAAAAAGTTTTGGAATTGTCCTGAATTCATTTGATTTGACAGTCAGGTATCGAATACATGCAGATGTTGATACAAATACTAGGCTACTTAAATATATATCAGATTAAATAGTTAGACATTATTATCTTCTGGATCTTTGCTTCAAGATATTTTCTCCAACCGGACCTCTTTAAATTTGAGTTGAATACCCCTGGTTTAAATCATAAACTCAGTGTCAGTGGTGAAATCAGTCTGTTTCCATCAGGGTTCATCTGACAGCTGCTTTGACTCATTAAAACCAACTGTACATTATCATCCAGTCACTTTGCTGCCTGCTGATAGAATAAATGAGTCTCCACATGTTGAGTTTAGATTGGCTGAACCTGGTTCTGTAGATCTCAGCGTTCTCGTCTGGTTCACATGGAGATCCTGCGACCGTTTGGTGAAACAGTGTGACTTCAGTGAAGCTCTGTTTGGGTTAATGAATGAGGAGATCTCTGCCAGACTGGATCTGTCTCACAGGTTTAAATCACTGACTCAGACGCAGCACGAGCAGCTTGTTTGCTTTTCCCTGTAAATAATGTTAACGTGTGAGTGTGTCAGAGTTTTTTCTGCTCAATAAGCAGAAAGAGAAGATTAACAAACTGTGACTTTGGGCTCGAACTCTTCTCGTGAAGAATGTTGCTCTGTCAAAGTCCACATCGTTAGCGTTCGATCACTCCTTGTTTACGTCTTTCAGTCGCCGCTTAACAGACGATGCCGAGAATAAAAATGAGCCAAAGCTGCAACAAAGAGCTTTTTTATTACAGAATAAAGTGATGATGTTTGTTGATTCACAGCTGAGTCTGTGCGACATCGTGACCCTGTGAATAATGTTGATCACAGTCGTGTCGGAGCTGCTGCCTTCAGATGGTGTTCGTATTAACAACAACTCTTCAGTTTAACATCTGGCTGGTTGAACAGAAGCGTCTCATCCTGCCGACCTGAAGTTAGCAGCTCAGCTGGAAACTCGTCTCAGCGTCAAAAGGAATTTGAGGAAACTGCTGCAGCTGTTTACACTCAGAATTAATATATTTACACAGAAGCATTAATGAGATTTACTGAACGTACAGCATCATAAACTATCCCTCAGTTTACCAACACACGTGTATGGAGTTTTACCCAGAGTTCAAATTAAAGGAGAACGTTTTAAACGCCTCGTTAGTATTGTATTATTCATGATAATCAATCCATAAAAAGATGGAAATTAAATATTGAAATGACAAACTGATATTTTGAAAAAGTTATTTGAAAATGCAAGATAGATAGATTATTAAATCATAGATCTCATTTCTTTTTTATTTGACTTTGATGCCTTTGTGTTTTGTCTCTTCAAACCAAACAACGATCGCATGGTTCATTCTCCTCGCTCTGAAGTCGTGCTCGGATCCTGATCTCCGTCCAGGTGAGGTCAGCGAGGCGCTCTCTCCCCGCAGGTCAGCACTAACACACAGTCTGAGTCAGCACCGGAGCAGCGCTTTGTCTCCGGCTGCTTGTTTAACCTTTGTTTTCTCAGAGAGGATCTGCTGAGGCGGCTCGTTGTTCCTCGCAGCAGCAAACAGCAGCAAACAGCAGCAGGAGGACACGTCCTCATCACATGTACGTCCAGACACAGGTCACATGATCTGAGAGTTTNCTGCTGTGACGCTCATTAACACACAGTGTGTGTGTGTGAGCGACACAGATCACCTCAGCTCATGCATGTGAACATGAATCACTGTACGAGTGAGTCATCTGAGCTGGATCCTGCTGCTTCCTTCAGCTCGTTGATCATTGTGCTCTGGCGTGAACGTCAGGTGCTGAAAGTCTGACTGAGCTCGACTCGACTTTGTGTTAGTGATGAAGCTGTGGCAGGATTCAGTCGAAGGCCGTCAGAGGCCGACCAGGCTCCAGCTCTGGCTCCAGCTGACGGACTCTGACGGACACATGGAGCCGTTCAGTGTTTTTGACCTGGAGTTTTCCAGTTCAGGGTCCAGCTGTTGTTATGTTGCACATGTGAACATGTTCCTCAGGTGGTTTCAGGCTGATGAGCAGTGATGTGAAGACCTGTGATCAGACCAGTGATCTGACCCCAAACCTCAGTGATTAGAGTCATGAGGTGAGAACCTGCTGGACTCAACCGTAACTGAGCCGAAGCCATGAGGAATAGATTTGTAATAATCATAGTTAAGCTGTGTAGGTGTGATCATATTTAGCATATAAATGATCTGAAGTGGCGACTGATAGGTAGGTTAGATAGGTAGCTGCAGGTAGGTTCAGTTCTCATGGAAACAAAACTTTGTTTACAAGAAAACGTCTGTAAATGAACATCAACACAAATCTCATGACGTCTGTTTCAGACGTGTGAAACAGTGACGCTGCTGCTCAGCCTGCAGCCTCTTCAGGCACCTGAAATCCATCTGAAATCCTTTCTGCTGGTTTCTCATCAGGAGGGAAAAAATCCCTTCCACTAATTGCAGTTTTGATATTTTTAAGTGTGACACAGGTTTCTATGTTTGGCTGAATGGACTCACACATCAGTCAGACTGAGGAGCTCCGACGCCTCCGCACGTCAGCTCCTGCTCAGAGAGAGTTTCCTCCTGGACGGGAGTCTGACGGCTCTCTGCTCTTTACTGGAAGAAAAGTTCACGCTGTCATTCACAAATGTGAAAGCACCAATTTTAATACTTAAATAACTGGAATAAGAAACTGTCCCGTCCTCCCAGTTCAGTGTTGTGTCTCCTGCTGCCTCAGATCAATCATCTGTCTCTGTTCAGCTCCACAGCCTCAGCTCTAACTGGAGTCATTCAACAACCAGAAACTGAAAAAATGTTTCAATCAATCACAATATTCAGCTTTGTATTAGGAATGTCCATTTACATCCAGACACTTCCTGCAGACGCTCGAGCAGAAACAAAGATCCTGATCCTGTGAAATGATGAATTCCACTCATAGACTGTATAAAATATGGACGTAGTGTCCGTGACGTCATCCAAATCATCCAAATATGGACAAAGAGGTGGAGCGAGGGCGGAGCTGAGGCGGGTCCTATGGGCCGGCTGAATGAACGCTATTGGCTGAAAAAAGCCGCTTTATTCCAAATAATCAAACTAGCTACGGCTAACCAGCTAGGTTAAATGCTAAATATCGTTGCTAGCCGGCTAACCCCACGACGATCTCTTTCCCAAACTCAGTGACTAGAATTAGCCGGGGTGACGCCCTTTAGACCGTCAGGGGCTAGTTGTCAATCAAAGTGGTGCCACTTAGATTGACAGCTATGAATTGTGCATAATGATGTATGTTGTATATTTTAAACGAACGCCTTATAAAAAAATTCGCCCCCCCCCAGAGTTGTCATGGATGGAGTAGAAAAACAGCTTATGAGACTAGAGCCATGTTTTGAACCAGGCTGTAAATATGTTTTTTTTCTGTGGTAAAATCGGACATTTTAACATGGGGCTCAAATGTAATTGACTCCCTTCTGCAGCCTGCTCTAGTGGTTATTGGAGGAACTGCAGTTTTTTTGCACTTCCGCATTGGCTTCATTTTTCAGCGCCAGAGGTTGCCGCTTGGTTCCACCTGGTGACTGTGTGGTGAGCCTGTGAGTGAACCAGGTGAACCCAGAGGAAACAGCCTGTGGTTCAGAGAGCTGAGCTTCCGCCCGTGGCTCAGACAAATCTTACTTATGGTGCTCGTGGATGAGTCTCTCTCTCAGAATGAAGCATCTCTGTGTCGGCTCCCTCCCACAGTTTTTAAAGTAAATTATTAGCTGCAGATTGTCTTTGGCTGCACGTTTGTCCCGAGCTGCAGATTACAGTAAAACCATCCTCGGCCCGGGAATCTCCTCCGTCTGCAGCGGAATGCTTCATCTCGCTGGAGCTGCTCTGTGTGTGTAACTTGACTGATGAGGGCGGAGAAATCGTCTTCACCTCTGAAGGGAAAATGATGATTCGCCTGATAACAGCTGTTCTGTCTCACTGATGCAATCGCTGCCGCCACAGTTTGGACAAGAATGACATCTGAAGAATAATAACATGAAATATTAGGTTATAATGTAAATTATTTCTTCAGCATTTGTCAAAACAAAAGTTACAAAGTTCTTCAAACTCTAAACAATGAAACATGAAGCAAATGTTCAAACTGAGTCTTGAAGTTTCTTTTAATTTTGATGGAATTGAATGATGGATCGTCCCTGTTCAGTTAAAGCTGGACTCAGTGAATATGTGAGCAAATGTTCCCATCATGCACTGCTCAGTAGGTCATAACCAGAGTTTGAATATTAAAAAGCACGAGAACCTTCCTGTGACCAGAAGTCGACAGTCGGAGAGTCAACGTCCTTTTTATAACCTCCACCAGCTTTATCCACAGTTCTCAATCTGCTGAAGAATCAAGTGCCTTTTTCCTGTTGAGGCGTCGTCAGGAACATTTTAAACTCAATTAAGCTGCTGAGTGATGATGATGATGAGTTTGACCTGTTGAAACCTTCATCGTTCAGTTCGGTCGCTCTGAATGTGACGAGTCCTTTTCAGCCCAAACTGCAGAGGCAGGAAAGTCTCTTCATCTCCAAGGCAACTGGCACTGTGTGAGTGTGTGTGTGTGTGTGTGTGTGTGTGTGTGTGTGTGTGTGTGTGTGAGTGTGAGTGTGTGTGTGTGTGTGTGTGAGTGTGTGTGAGTGTGTGTGTGTGTGTGTGTGTGTGTGTGTGTGTGTGTGAGTGAATCCATACAAAAACAAGGCAGCTGTAGTGTTTTTTTCCTTTTGGAAAATCTCAGCTTTCAATTAGAGGTTTGGATGAGAAGCTCCCTGAAGCTTCATCATGTTGTGTTTTTTTCCAAACGTTGCTCATTGATTCTCTGGTAATTGGAACAAATTATCCAAATTGAGATTTAGCCCATTTAGAAGAGAGGAGGGAGGAACTTATTTCAGGAGGATTAGCAGAGACGAGGAGCGCCGTCCTGTTTCTTGCTGTTTCATCTGCGGCTGCTGAAGTTGCCGGTGGGAATTCGGTGTCTTGCTCAAGGACTCTTCGGCAGAGCAGCAGCAGCTCGTCGACACGTTCGCTTCAGTTCAGGATTCAAGGATTTTCTCTCCAACCAGGACTCGTCCTCCAAACTGTTTGTCCACTGTCACCCACGCCGGCAGGACTCCCGCCGCCGCCGGTCGATGCTCCGCCGACGCCGCTCAGCAGGTGAAGGTTCAGCTCCTCCGGGGAACGAGATGAGAGGGAAAAGAAGGATGTTCAAATATTTAGATAGAACAGAACAATAGGCTAAAGATATCAGTCATGCCACCAGAAATCAAAGAAGAAAGACAGAGAAAATTCTTTGATAGTGTTTATGTTCTGTCAGTCATGTAAATCCTCATGTGTAATTAATACTAACTGTAGATTCAGTTCCAGACTGACCTGAGGGGACGAGCTTCCTCTGTGAACACACGACTCAGGTTCTGAAGGCGGAGGCAGCCACGCCCCCTCCATCACTGCTCAGACCAGCAGCTCCGACCTGAAGACTCCTCACATCCACCAGACCATCAGCACAGTCACCTGTCAAAGGTTTGATGGAAGGATTTGCTGCATCATCATTTTATTCAAACATTAAAAAAAAACAACTGATAAACTGATCGGTTGTTGTAGATTCTGTCTGGATGAAAACAATCATTGATGGAAACAGTTGTTGTGTTCAGGTCTTTGTAAGTTTCCTTTATCTGAAGGTTTGTTCTCAGCTTCAGCATCAGAAGAGCGAGTTCAGAGTCACCACCTCTGCAGCGGTCGGCCTCTGGTTTTATAGATGATGTCATCAGAGTCTTGTTTACCTGGAGTTCTTCACCTGGACCATCGTGTCCTCTGGACTCGTTCTGAACCTGCTGGTCCGGACCGGTCGTCGTCCACTGGGCAGGAGCCGTCTGATCTGGGCTGACTGACACAGATACTCAGGGAGCTGCTGCAGAGAGGAGACCTGCAGCCAATCAGAGCGCAGCCTCGCCGCTGATGTTAATGAGAGCAGGACGGTCTCGTCTCGTCTCGTCTCGTCTCCTGGTGGACGTGCGCCGCTGTGAGCGCCCGGCGGAGCAGACAGGAAGTGAGGGCGTCGGGAGGACGGAGCGCACACTGAGGCCACAGTGTGGTTTGTTGTTGTGGCTGGAGTCTGATGTGATTAAAGGCTTGATCGTTCTCACTGGATCCATGAAAAGGCCTGAATTACATGAGGTCGAAGCTGTGAAACTGTTCAGGTCTTCAGTCGACTCTCGGAGGTTTTCTGAGCCGTTTGCTTCGTCACAGTCAAACACTGTGATTAATAAGAACCAGCAAATAAAACCCAGCTGCTGCTTCTCACCAGCAGAAAACATGAGAAACCAAAGACAGAAGTCATCAGGTAATGAGCAGTGAGACAGGAAGTGCTCTTCAGTCTCACCTCCATCTCGTTTCAAACATGAGTCTCAGTGTTGCAGGACTTCCAGGCTGTTTCTGCTGGTTCCTGCTGTAAACACTGACCATGTAAAGATCCTCTACTGTCAGAGACGGAGGACAGAATCCTCAGTTTGTTCAGCGTGAACATGTTTATCTGCAGAGAGAAACGGCCTTTAGTGGAGTTCGATAAACCGAGGAGATGTTTTTGAAAAGTTTCAGTCTTTTTCATATAAAATTCCCTCTTTGTGTTTCTGCATCGAGCGGCGATGGAAGGACAGAAAAACAAAAACAAGGACTTCTGTCCTCGGCAGACGGGAACTGTGGGAGAGAGCGGCTTCGTTCGCCTGCCTCTGACTGCTGCAGCTTCCTGTTCCCTTCAGGTCAGATCCAACAGGTCTGTGGACGGTCGGCCTCACTGCTCTCATGAGCAACAGAACCAAAGGTCAGGAATGAGAAACGGCTTCACAGTTTATTCGTCACATGATTTGTTCATGAGAAAATTCATCAGGGTTGAAGTGAAGAGAGAGAAACCTCAGACTGACCTGAGTTCACTCTTTTGCATGTTTGAAGATTTTCTCTTGAAGAGCACTGATGTTTGTTGACAGCAGCTCCGTCCATGTTCTCACCAACCGGTTTCCCTCCAAACAGCAGAGAATCAGTAATATTCCCACTGACTCACATGATCGTGTCTCTGTGTTGAGCTCACTCTGCAGATTTCCATCATTCCATGTGTGAAACTCTTTGAGCCTCTCAGTATTCCAGCGGCGTCGCGGCCGAGGAGGCGGCGCCTGCAGTCGACCGGCAGGGCAGCGCCGGCTCTCTGACGAGCGTCTGAACCCTGAAGTCTGGGCTAAACCTCGGCCTCCTCCGCAGGTCGCAGCCGAGCGGAACGCCGCTGTGAGAGGAAGAGGCAAAAGACTTTTGAAGTTCACACCGGGCTTTGAGAAGTGGAGGGAATCATTAGGACGAGGCTTCCAGCGGAGGAGAGGAGCGACGGAGGGACGAGGACGGAGGGAGCTGAGACCGTCCACCTCTGACCCCCCAGCTCGGGGGAGTCCTCGGCCGACCTCGGGGAGTCGATTAGATCTGACTCTGCGGAGGGAAACTTCACTCACTGTCTCAGCTCAAAGGCTCCGTGAAATCCTGCTGGGCCACTTTCACACTGTTACTGAAGGATATGAGGAAGTTTAATGGTTACACTCACTCAGGTTTTTCACTGTGGACAAGAGAGTCTGCAAGATGTTTGCAGCCAATGATGATGATGTGTTTTCTCTCTTTCTACAATACAGTGTGTGTGTGTGTGTGTGTGTGTGTGTGTGTGTGTGTGTGTGTCTGTCTGTGTGTGTGTGTGTGTGTGTGTCTGTGTGTGTGTGTGTGTGTGTGTGTGTGTGTGTGTGTGTGTGTGTGAGTGTGTGTGTGTGTGTCTGCATGTTAACGTTGACATGAATATGTATGAATGTGACATTTATCTCAGGGACTGAACGTCTGTTTGTCTCCATGTTCAGAGTCTAATGAAGAATTTTTCCAGTTTCCACAGTTGAGTTTTCAAGTTCTTCAGCACAGAAACTGTGAAAAGTCTCTTTATGACTGAAGCTGTGTTCGTGCTGCAGCTTCATCATCGTCACTGACACTGAACTGACAGAACTTTGTGACATGTTTCATCGTCGTATTTCATGTGAGTAAACAAAGTTTCTGTCACAGTTTCCTGTTTGTGTCTTTGAATCCTTTTGACTCTCCAGTGATGGAAGTCATTACATTACATGAACTCTTATTACTGTCACAGAGATGGTTTTTGCATCATTGCTCATCAGTGTTTTCCTCCACAGAGACGTCTGACTGTGAGCAGACAGATGGACTGGACTGGTTGAACCGGGACAGACTGGGACACCTTCATGGACTGGTTGAACCGGGACAGACTGGGACACCTTCATGGACTGGTTGAACCGGGACAGACTGGGACACCTTCATGGACTGGTTGAACCTGGACAGACTGGGACACCTTCATGGACTGGTCGAACCGGGACAGACTGGGACACCTTCATGGACTGGTTGAACCGGGACAGGGACAGACTGGGGCACCTTCATGGACCGGTTGAACCGGGACAGACTGGGACACCTTCATGGACCGGTTGAACCGGGACAGACTGGGACACCTTCAGACTGGTTGAACTGGGACAGACTGGGAGACCTTCATGGACCGGCTGAACTGGGACAGACTGGGAGACCTTCAGACAGGTGAGTCCGTCCACACAGGGTTTATGTTGTGATCCAGGTTTCCGTTGCCGTCGTCCCGTCCTGCTGTGTGTCATTGTCTCGTCGTCGTCTCCACATTCAGTCAGATTATTTCCACAAAGCTGTTTCACACCTTGTTGTTAACAATGAGACAAACTTATGTTTAAATTGAATCTTACATTTGCTTCTTGTCTGCCGTGTGTGTGTGTCTGTGTCTGTGTGTGTGTGTGTGTGTCTGTGTGTGTGTGTGTGTGTGTCTGTGTGTGTGTGTGTGTGTGTGTGTGTGTGTCTGTGTGTGTGTGTGTGTGTGTGTGTGTGTCAGCGGCTCCACAGGTGCCTCTTTGTGTTGCCTCCTAATCACACCTGCCGTCGGCTCCGAGCCTCACAGCCAGCGTACGATGTGTCTGAGAGTCGCTGCTGAGCCAGCGAGGGGCAGCCAGGGAGCTAATTAGCCTTCTGCGTAGCTTCCTCCTGCTTTTTTTCTTTACGTCTCTGCATGTTGAAGAAAAGTTTCCACTGAATATTTGTGGACAAACAGAAGCATCTGCTTTAAATGTTCGGTGAAAAAATCGATGCCCTGCTCAGTTTGACGGAGTTGATCCTGAAGCCTCGTGTTTCCGTGACGATGTTCAGTCTGTGTGTGTGTGTGTGTGTGTGTGTGACGGAGTGTTTGAGCCATCGGCGACACCTCGACGGGTCCTCAGGGCGTCTTTACAGGTGACGACAGACTCAGCACAGAATTAACGGATCAGAACTTTCAGACAGGAAACACACAGAGTTCAGGTCTGAGGCCAAACAGCTGATTGGTTGGATCAGTTTCAGGGTCACAGTTTGATGCAACAGGAAACAAACTGCAGTCTGATTCCGTCTGGATCCTGATGTGACTGAAATGTTGTGACTCTTCAAAGTTACATGATGTTTACATGAGAACAGCTTGTGAATAATGTCTCCACCTGCTGTGCTGCTTCACCTGTTTCCCGCCCGTCACACACGTTCTCAGGCCTCTGAAGTGAAAATCTTGTCCTGCTGAGATGTTGATATGTGCGACGCTCAGGACTGGGCAGCAGGAGGAGTTTCCTCCAGCGTCCAGATGGATGTGGAGGATAAAAACACTGATCTCAGTGTGAAGGTGATGTGGAAGGACGTGGTCACATGACTGGACCGAAGTCACCTGCTGAGCTCACACAGTTTAGATCTTACCTTCCAGGTCCAGATAAACAAAGCGTGATTCATTAACATTCACTGGACGAACTTCTCCATTATCTCCAGCTGCAGGTCTGATCATTGTTGGACCTGTTAACATAGACTTCATGCACAGTTTTAATCACAGGTCCTGTTTTCCTTTAAGAAGCCAGTTAATAAAATCAGTCATAGTTTTAGCGTCGTCTTGATCTGGTCGTTTTTCTGGTCAGTTTGAACTGGAGGATAAATGATTGTTCAGGTTCCTGTTGTTTTCCAACTGTTGGAAGTCTTTGATCAGCTGTTGCCTGGATGTTTGTCTCAGCTCTGATTTCTCTCACCTTCATGTTGCTGTTGGTCTCTGGCTGAACTGTTGCTCCTCAGTGTTAAAGCTGAGTTTCATCACATCAGATCAGTTCACGTTTTATTTCCTGAGAAAAGAGTCATTTGAACTCGTTGTGGAAAGTTTCCTGTCGCTCTTTGCTTGTAAATTTGTTCTGGACTCGACGACCCTGTTTTCACTTCCTTTCACCAGTTGAGAAAAGCAAACCGGAGAATGAAGTTCCTGATCCAACCGGCCGCTGATGCTGCTTCCTGTGACTGGCTGCGAGGAGCGTCGGCTGATGAAGCTCTGTCCGGTGGCGGTCAGATCAAACTTGAGCGGGCAGGATGGATTGACACGGTGGGAATGGACTCTGTGCACCTTCGTCTCCTGTGTGAGTGACCCCCACCATAGACTGTATAAAATATGGCCGTAGTGTCCGTGACGTCACCCATAGGTTTGTGAAGAGCAAAAATGAAGCAAATCGTAGTGCGTGGCCATCTTGGTAGCCTACCTCCGGTTACTCCAAATATGGACAAAGAGGTGGAGCGAGGGCGGAGCTGAGGCGGGTCGAATGAACGCTATTGGCTGAAAAAAGCCGCTTTATTCGAAATAATCAAACTAGCTACGGCTAACCAGCTAGGTTAAATGCTAAATATCGTTGCTAGCCGGCTAACCCCACGACGATCTCTTTCCCAAACTCAGTGACTAGAATTAGCCGGGGTGACGCCCTTTAGACCGTCAGTGGCTAGTTGTCAATCAAAGTGGTGCCACTTAGATTGACAGCTATGAATTGTGCATAATGATGTATGCTGTATATTTTAAACAAACGCCTTATAAAAAAATTCGCCCCCCCCCAGAGTTGTCATGGAGTAGAAAAACAGCTTATGAGACTAGAGCCATGTTTTGAACCAGGTTGTAAATATGTTTTTTTCTGTGGTAAAATCGGACATTTTAACATGGGGCTCAAATGTAATTGACTAACTTCTGCAGCCTGCTCTAGTGGTTATTGGAGGAACTGCAGCTTTTTTGCACTTCCGCATTGGCTTAATTTTTCAGCGGCGGAGGTTGCTGCTTGGACTCCCCCCGGCGAGTCCTGGCCGTGTCACACACAGACTCCGGCAGCACTTTGCCTCTATTGTTGCTCCGTCCCTGCACTTATCCCACCGACACAAAGCGTCCGCCGCCTCTCTGCTCTGTGATTAAAGTGAGTCGGATTCACAAACGGCACTTCCCCCATCCATCGCCTATGATTATTTCTGCAGCCTATTTTAAGTGCAGGGTTATTAATCCTGTCATGCTTGAAGCACCCCTGGGCCTCGAGCATGCTGGGAGAGGTTTCCTTTCATGAGCGGCGGCTGCTGTTCGATCGACTCGTCTGAAAACCACCGCACACCAACTCGAACCATCTGGCTTTTGTTGTCTCGACGGCAGAAAGATCAGGATCTTCACGACAAACTGTTTCAACACTTTGCATGAAAACTGATGCTTTGGTGTTGAATTTAAACAGCTGTGTTCAGTTCCATCTGCAGCGTCGTCCTGTCGTCTCCTCAAACCTTCTTTTCACGGACACGAATCGTCTCTCGGCCTCCTCCGGCTGTAACTCTCTCATTCGCAGCCTCAAGGTTAGAAAAGTGGGCGTGTGAGCAGCAAATCACTGGCTCCAACTTTTCAGACCATCTGGGACAAAATATGGTCGGGGAAACGAGTGAATAATGTTCTCTCCTCCTCCTCCTCGGCAGAATGTTCGTCCAGGACTTTTTCTTGATGTCTGTCTTCCTCATCTCTCTCTCTCCCCCACGACAGCGACACGTCGAACACGCCACGTGAGCATCCACGTCCTTCAGAGAACCTTCAGCAGGAAGACGTCACATAAACAACAGCAATCAGCCAATCAGAGGCAGCGGCTCCCAGCATAGAAAGGTCAAAGGTCAGAGAGGTCTTTTCATTGAAAACCACAAAGAGAAATTCCTTCTGTCTTTATTGATCTTGTAGGTTTTAATTTGCTCTGCTTGGTTTCCTTCTTTCACAACATGTAAAACTCTCACTGCAGTTTTCAGCAGATCTCGTGGCAGCAGAACTGTGAAGCTGCTCAAACTGCTGAGTGAGACTCAACCGATCTGTCAATCGCTCAATCTCGGCTGGAATTCAGACACAGCAGCTTGATGAAGGAACTCCAGTCGAGCGTCGGACGATTCAGTGAACAGATCTTTTCTACAGGACTTTTAACTGAGTGGATTCAAGTGATGCAGTAAACTGAAAACTGCTCATCGTTCCAGACTCGGCGAGTGTCGACTGTAGCAAAACATTTCAAGTTATTAATTTTTATTGGTGAATTCATCCTTTCATTTTCCTCATCCAGTCATCTGAGTTCAGGTCATGTGATTTTCATTAATTACATCATCAAGAACTGAAGAACTGAAAGAAAGAGATAATAACAATAATGATAATGATGATTTTGTGTCTTTTTACAAAGGTCATTGAAGGTCTTGAATTTAACCCTTTCAATCCTTTGAACTGAACATAATAACGTGAAAATATCATGACTTCATCATGAAAAAGCTGATTCCATCCGTTCGTGTGCAGCTGTTGTTGACATGCTGCTTCGTCACAGACTGAATAACTCCAGTGTTTCCATGAGACCGACTGAGTGCGACTCTCAGTGAAAACATGACAGACTTTAATAAAGTCAGCTGAGGAGACAGAAAGTGCAAAATGAGAACGGGCCGAGATGAAAGCGAACAAACATGATGGAGTTTGTTCTGCCTTAAATCCTCCGATTTATGCATCAAAAGCTTCTATTGTTTGTACAATCTTCTTCTTCTCCATCGGTAAAATGAGACATTAAATAAAACAGGAACGCTCTTCTTCTTCTTCTTCTTCTTCTTCTTCTTGTGTCTCTTTTGGACCGTATCGATTCAGAGGCTCCGCCTGTGGCTGAAAATGACATCATCCTGTGAGGAGAAGCAAACACACTCCATCACTCGTGACAGTTGTTGTGGAGAAGCCTCCTCCTGAGCTTCCCTCCGGTCTCTCGGCTCGACGTCCCAGCTCGGCCTCTCGGTCTGTGACGGAGGAGTTCAGATGTGGACGGGGTGAGTGATTTAATTGAAGCTGAGGTTTTGACACGTCGC
>JBBMOC010001082.1:0-14800 GCA_037975185.1 Centropyge bicolor | reverse complement strand
TGAATTTGTAATTGTGTAGTTTATTAAAATGTAGCAGCAGTACAACATGATTTCACCGACATTACACATTACATCAGCACCTAAATTAACTAGAAGATAAAGGTCTTTGTTGTGAGGTTGTAAGGAAAGATAAACAGACACTTCAGTGGACCATCACAGGACCTTTGAAATGAATTAAATCCACATGCTTTACTGGCTCCTTGTGTTCAAAATCAAGACTCATTTTTTTACATGGGTGCACAAACATGGAGTATGACTTTTAACATTGTCTTTGAATGAAAGTAATTTATCCAAATGCTTTCTGTTGTTTTCAGAAACCGTTTGTTCAGTGTTCCCTCCTGCTGTGGATCAGACAGAGAGCAGGCCTCCGATCACCACCAGGTGAATATGAGTCTGTAGAAGTAGTTGTAGCTCCTGGACAGGAAGCTCTTCTCCACGACGTGAGGCTGGACGCTCACTCTGTAGCCTCGGCTCTCGATGTCCATCTTCACGCAGTCCAGCAGGTCTTTAACGGACGGGGCCGCCTTCCAGGGGCCGAACGTCACCACCGACTCCTTATCCGCCTCCAGGCTGTTGATGGCGTTGTCATAGAAACCCAAATCCTCCTCCGTCCGCAGCACGCAGATCATGATGGTGGAGTGGCGGGCGGCGACGGCCTCGGCTCTGGCGATGCGAATCAGCACCTGGAAGAAAACAAATAGCATAGACCAATACTAATACTAAATACTAAATATATTTCCCGAATTTCCCAATAAAGAATTATCTTACATAATATAATATAACCTCTCATAGATCAACAGACACAAAAAGAAAACAAAGATTTTTTTCAATTTTATCATTTCCCCAGAAAAAAAATACATCTCAGATTGTTTTGTGTCAGCAGTAAAAGATAAGATAAGATAAGATAAGATAAGATAAGATAAGATAAGATACACTTTACTGATCCCATTGGGTGCCCCCTCCGGGAAATTGACATTTCAGCTTACATCCCATCCAGACAGGAACGGGAGAAACTTGTGGGTCAACCAAAAAGGCCCCTTTCACTAAGAGTTGAGTTTGATAGTTTTCATCACAGAAAAAGAAAAACTCAACCTGCATCAACACAAAAAGCTCAAAGCTGTTGTGGTGACGAGAGCTGAGCAACAAAGCTGGAGAGGTTTGTGAATTCTGCTTTTTTTCTGACTGCAGCTGACCTCGATGTTTTCTTTGTAGTGCGGGACTCTGGACAGGAACTGCTGCCTTCCCACCGTCTCTCCGAACAGCCCGGGAGTTTCCTCCAAACCTTTGATCAGTGGTTTGATGTTGTAGTACAGCGCCTCCCTGTGAACCTGCACACACACACACACACACACACACACACACACACACACACACACACACACACACACACACACACACACACACACACACACACNCACACACACACACACACACACACACACACACACACACACACACACACACACACACACTGGTTCATTCTACTCACACCTGGCTCTGCTGTGACAGGAGGAGGGCTGTGCAGGTAAATCACTAACTCACACCTCCTGGATGCTCTCTGTGGGCAGACGCTCTGATCTCAGGAAGTCGAGCACGGCTCTGAAGTGAGAGCCGTCGCGGTCGATGAAGTAGCGTCCCTGCGTGTCCGTGTGCAGTCTGGGTTGTGGGCTGAACAGCTCAGCCAGCCTGGAGTCTGGGTGCTTCCTGAGCGTGCTCAGAGAGGTGGTGAACAGGTGACCCCCGACATTTAACTGCACGACCGGAGAGTGCTGAGGAGAGAGAGAGAGAGCTCATTTCAACTGCATGAAACTGTCGTCGGGTCAGAGACAGCTTTCAGTGGAATGTAGTTTAAATCTGACATGTCCTGTGGAAGAGGTGACCACACCTGAAAACACATGTTTCATCTGGAGCTGCACCTGAAGTAAATCCAAATGACTTCATGGAAAATAAAAGGGGATGTTGGAGCAGTCTCTCAAGCAGGAAACAACAGTCTCATTTTTCAAAATAAAAAGTCAAGTTTATGTCAACTCTCTTGTTTCTGACAGCTTCTTTCATTCAGAGATACTGGAGTAAAGACAAATCTGAGTACACGCTTTACAGACGCCACCTTCAGACACCGGCACCGGCATCTGTGACGGACGATAAGTGACATGAAATTCAGGGCTGAAGACAATGATTACTGTCATGGTCGACCATTAATTGTTTAGTCTATGTCAGAGACTGGTTTAAAAAAAATTATTAGTTTGATTTTCTGATTGTTATGATTATCCATCATTCTTTCCAATGTCTCCAATGTTCAAATGTCTTCCTTGTCTGACCGACAGCCGAGCTCGGCTCAAATATAATAATAATAATATAAGCTCAAGCTTAGTTTAAGCTCATAGAACACTAAAAAAAAAACAGTTTTAAAAAAAAGGTTGTGTCATTCTGAAATGAAGAGTTTGGGTTCGATTTAGAGTGAGAATCTTTGTTAAATTAAATATATTAAATATGACTGTTGTCATTGTATAAACTATACAGAAAATAAGTGATCTCCACCTGCAGTCGCTCTCACTAACTGAAATAACTCTTCAGTAACTTGAACACACACACACACACACACACACACACACACACACACTGTGTGCTCAGTCAGTTCAGGAAGGGCGTCAGCGTGAGTCACCTCCGTATTGATTTGCTCAGGTTGATAAGACTGCGTGGCCTCTACTGTCTGTGAGAAAACCAGGGATGTCCTGAACCCCAGCAGGAGCAGCAGAAGATCCATGATCAGTTATATTATATAATATATAATATACATGTAGGTTATGATGAAACACACTCACATTATTTTTTCACCATGTGTTCATATCACTGATGTTAGACTCACTGTACTGTCTAATATGTGAAACCATCTGATCACAACAGGCAGATAAATACTCACAAATGAATCAGTTTCACATCATACCTGCACTTTATCATCTCTATTCTCCTCACAACTGTTTAATGTAAACTCTCCTCAGCTTCTAAATCACTTGTTTATATGAAGTTATAGAAATGAACTAAGTACATTTGCTCAGTACTTAAGTACATCTGGGAAGCATTCCAGTACTTTTGTGTCATCTTATTTTCTACCTCTACTCCTCTAACATTCAGCCTTTTTAAATCCACTGCATTTAATTTAGAGACACATTGAAGAAGTTAATAATCCTCCGACTCCAGACAGAAACTTGGACTGTGTCTCTGCTGTCAAACTCTGGAGTTTCCTGGAAGAAGGATTTCAGGTTGTTCCTGTCAATCACGGATCTTTAACTGATTCAAACAAACTCTGACACCTTCAAACTGACAAAAGGAAAGAAAAAGATGTGAAAAGCAGTGAACAATGAGCTGATTGTGCAGGAAAATGGAAAACTGTGTCTGTGTCCAAACACCTGTCCAGTCACCTGTTCAGGTAGGCAGTTGAGTTCAGCTCTCAGCTCCATTAAATGTCCAAACTGTGATGGTAAAAAGCGTGTTTTTCTTACTGGAACTGCGGCTGAAGACTGTTTTCCAGCTGATTTGAAGTCCGGCAGACTCATCTTGAGCTCAGTGTTTGTCCAGGTGGGAGCTGGGAGTTGTGCAGGTAGGAGCCAGGGGGCGTGGCCTAACCCGGACCTGGAGCTTCATGAGAAGATGAACCACTCTGAGTCAAATCCCAGGACCATTTTCTATCTCAGAATCTCATCAGCGTTTGGTTGATTATGCTAATTATAGAATGCTTTGCAAACCTAAAACACACCTGTGCAGACAGGTAATTATTCATCCACCTATAACTCCCAGGATTTTATGTAGTATGTGATGCATTTCGTTTTAACTGTTGTGTGTGATTGACAAGTTGTATTTTATAGTATCATATTCATATGAGCACTTTGTAGAGGTGGGTTTTGAAAGATGCTACAAATATATTTACAATTAGAAATGTGTGATTTAACCGGGTAAAATGTCAAAAGTAAAACGCTCCATCCAGATTAAGCAAACACTCAATCAGTAATGCCTTAAATATGGAGATATTACACATCCGTTTCTTCATAACAAATTAATAAGTGTGTTTTTTTCCTTCTTATTTCTTGATATGTGGTGCTTCCAGAAACTTTACCCAAAGCTTGCTGCACATGCGCACTGTGTTCCTGGTACCAGGAAACGATGCAGTGACAGGTTTCACGTGATAAGAGGTATTTTCACTGAAACTCTTTCAAAGCAGATTATGTCGAAGTCAGACACTTTTGTTCAGCACAAACAAAACACTCAGAATAGTCTCCAACATGTTTGAATGATTTTTTTAAAAAAAATCCAAGTTGGTGTTAAAACCAGTTTAGAAAAAGAGATGGTTAGGAAATGTATTAACTCTTCGGTTGCCACTAAACAGATTTCCAAATGATACCTCTTAGGTCAAAATATTGAAGATCAGTTAAACAATAAAGTAGTTGATAGTAGTACCAATGTCTCTGATAACTCAAAGCAAAACCCATAACACTCATTAGACTAAAAAGCCAAGAGACACAGTAAAGTCACTCACACACTCGTTTTTATTGAGTACTGTTATAGACCTGGGTTTTGGATTAAAGCTGTGGAGTGACAGCTGCCCAGGTATGAGACTTTATTCCTACTGTGTGAATTCTGATCATTTTGAGGAGCTGGTCACATTTCAACTATCTCTGTTGTTGCTTTATTTTTATTTGTTCATGAATCTATTTTTAAACATTGAAAGATAAGTATCACGTTTAAAGATTTGAGAGCTGAACAAACCTTTCCAGACTGCACACTGTAACAAACTCATCACAACAGGTTATGTGTATTTTCCAGATTTTATTGTTTTTGTACACAAAAAACAGAGGGTCCTGCTTCCATCTGGTGGAACGTTGGAAAACCTGTAAAGAGACAAAATCAGAGTTAAAAAACAGCTTTGAACACTTATCACAGTTTGTGGACTTAAAACTACAAATAAAACCAAATAATTGTTTTAGTCATAAGCAAAACATGTTACAAATATCTGTTTCCTCATGAGTATAGAAGGACTTTCACACTACAATGCCAGCTGAACAATCCACATTTTGTAAAATGGGAAGTTATAATTGATCATTACACTTATGTTGTATTCACATGGATTCAGGTAGACGACAAACTAAAAGTATCAGTAGACAGCTTCGCGTCCAAAGTTAAAATATTTTAACTTTTTGCCGTCCTCTGTGACAGAACTTACAACAGGAAGCTCCCTCACACAAGGAGGAAAACAGCCAATTAGGACATGGAGAAGCTAATAATGAAAAAAAAAATCGAATAATATATCAAATGACTAATAAGTCTCTCTCAATAACACAATATCACCACAGCACCATATGGCCGTGTATGTTTCAATTTGCCGTCCTGCCATTCTGTCAGACTGCTTCTCTCAGGTCGTCCAGGTTAGGCTACCTGAAGCCATGTAAATGCAGAATTAACACATTCACATAGGATCAGTTTTCAGTTCAGGCTTAAACTGATTTCACATTCACAGTAAAATTATTATTTATAACTACATCTTTTTGCAGATTTTCGACAATCATACAACATACTCTAGATTAAAAGCGAGCCCAGCGATTCCATTTAAAGACACTGAAATTCGGTGAATATCTCCTCACAATCCACTAACTAAACCCCAACAATCTTTCTTCCAACTTGTTGGCATGTTCTTGACCAATCATCACCAAGACGGTCAGATTCAGTACATTGATTTTTTTTCCCTCAGCCTCTTAAAACAGGTTTGTCAACTGCTTCAACCCCTCTCAGACAAATGCCTCGATGTCTTCAACCGTAAAGGACTTCCTGCTCTGAGGAACTGGAGCAGAGCCACAGAACGTGAATCTGCACCAGTACCCACCAGAAACAGAGTGAGTCCTGTTCCGACTCGTCATCGTATCATCACCGAAGGGACAAAAACAGACTCATTTTTCTTTGGTTATTGTCTGCTTACTGTTACTGGATGAGTATCCTCAAATTAAGGAGGATAAACCTTAGGTTGTTTGCACCACATCCATCACAATTGAGGCCAACAGTTTGAAGTTACTGAATCAAATTTGCACAAATTAAAAACATCTTAGTCACTGACATCATGACAAAAATACACTACAAGCTTCAGCCATCTTCATCAATACACTATTAAACTGTACGGAAGCAGCTGTGAGTTTGTCCTAACAAAATGATCAGACTGAAAATTCACTGATAATTCGAGGCTAACTGCCACTTCACGTCATAGACCCAGCCTGCTGCTGATGAGACCCTGCTGTCTCTTACCCTCTTATGCGGTGGGTACAGGTGTTCCCTGGGGCATGACGGGCACCTCTGGCTTGGCTCCCTTCTGCTCAGAGATGGGTGTTGTGGGCAGGGTCTCCTCCTTGGGCTCCACGATGCTGACGTGGTCGGGCAGGGGCTTCTTGGGGCCAATCTTACCGCTGGGGTCCCAGGGCAGCATGATCTTCACCTTGATGCCCAGCACACCTGAGGATGAGGAGGGACAAGCACAACAATAAACATGTTGGCACCAACAGAAACTAAGGCAATGAAATACAGAGCTAAAAACAAAAATCTCTTTCTTCAAATACTTGTGGGCTGTAAAGTATCATCTGGTTTGCTTTCAGTACCAAGAGTCAGGTGATCAATGTGGCACAGGCAAAGCTTTTTGAGTAAGACCCAGCAGAAAACCCAGAGTGGTTTCTTTCATCTTGCTGCTGCCTCTCTGGCCGAGCTGTACTCACCCTGCCTCAGCAGGACGTGGCGGACTGCTGTGTCGACGTAGTAGTTGACGGGGTCTCCACTGTGGATCATCAGGCCATCCACAAACTTCATGGACTTGGCTCTCTGACCCCTCAGCTTGCCGGACACCACAACCTCGCAGCCCTTAGCGCCGCTCTCCATGATGAACCTCAGAACACCATAGCACGCCCTGAAAGAAAAGAGGGTAAGAAATGAGTTACATAACATTTGAATGAAAATCAGTGTTTTCCTGTTCTTTGGTGAAATTACCCATAAGTGTGTACTGTGCATGTGTATATTTCTGTAAAAAATTCAAGTAAAGCCTGTAAAAGTAAGTGTTTAATTTTGAGCAGAACTAAGCTTTATTTATACTTAAAAAAAAAAAAAAATCAACATAGCAAGCAGAGCCACCTCGCTGGAATCTTATGGACTGTCAGATTCTCTCCATTCACTTTTCCACTGCATTACTTTTAAGCAAGAAGCAGTGTGTGTGCCGATTCAACCCTTCTCAGACAAATGCCTCGATGTCTTCAACTGAAAAGGACTCCCTGCTCTGGGGAACTGGAGCAGAACCACAGAACGTGGACCTGAACCAGTAACCCACAAAACCAGACCGAATCCTGTTCCGACTCGTCATCGTATCATCACTGAAGGGACAAAAACTCGAGACACAAGCGCAAACACATTGCTCCTTATGAAGAAGTTTCTTTAAATAATGACATAGTTGTATGTCTTTTTTACATTGCTATGAAAATAAAACTGGCCTGTTTCTTGTCTGCCCACTGACATGACATTGATTTAATCAATCTGAGGGCATATAAGCTCTACTTTATTTGCATCATATTATTTTCAAACCAACTATCTAACTAACTTTTCCCCTCTGGGGTATCAGTCAAGAATTAGCTTATCTTATCAGGTTCTATATGCATAAGCTCTAAACTACGTACCATAACACACAAGTATGCATTAATTTCTCATCTCTTTCATTTCTAAAATGAAGGAGGAGGAGGGACCGTTTAAAAGACAGAATTAAATTTTGGGCAATAATAATTGTGGGCGTTTTCATATTATTATCAGCTAATCTTGTGTGGTTTACCATTTAAAACATGCTCCATGCATCACTGTATTTAAATTACAGAAAAATGTTGTAAAGGACTCTAGCTATTAGTCTTTATGAAAACTGACCTAGCGAAATGATGAAACACAGTTGGGGGCCATGTTTAAAGTAACATTTCTGATATGTGATGAAATAAGATATTTCAGATTTTCCAAATCCAAACAAGGAATTAAGAAACACTGACACTCTTTACTTGAAGGTGGAGATTCGCTATCATCCTAATGCAGTGCTTACCTACGCACAGCCAGGCCTCCCAGCAGCTTGTAGCGCAGAGACTCTGCCTGAGCGATGGCACACAGACCGCGAGTGGCAACCTTCTCAGCATACAGCTAAAAAAGAGGAGCGAGTTCAGTCAAACATCCTGCACGCTTCCAAATAAAACTACAGGTTACAGCCAAACTGGCTCCTGTGCCCATTGGTGGGACAGTACCCATATGTCACTATATGTTTTCAGACACATACATTTGTTCAGTTTCATATATTTCATATACTTTATTTCCAGAAAGAACAGCAGTGAACAGAAAATCTCACTACTACTGAAATGTTAATCTGTCTTGGATCCATTTTTGGACCAACAAAACCAGTTCTGATGTTTCAACCCTTCTCAGACAAATGCCTCTGTGTCTTCATGTGAATAGCACTCCCTGCTCTGGGGAACTGGAGCAGAGCCACAGAACGTGGACCTGAACCAGTAACCCACAGAACCAGATTGAGTCCCGTTCTGTCTCGTCATCGTATCATCACTGAAGGGAGGACGATCAAGATTCTCAAACTTTTGTGCCTACAATCTTTTAATTCTTACAGGTTGTCTTACTATTTACTGTAAGAGTACAATACAGTGTTGTGTATTGCAGTAAATAAGTGAGGTAGAAAACAGGAACTAAATTCAGCACTTTAATCAGTCTGAAATCCACGTTTCCTTACCTCCACACTGCCCTCCGGGAAGCCAAACCTCTTCTGGACCACGGCGGTCAGCTCTCTGATCCGACGGCCCTTCTCTCCCAGAACGTTCTGGGTTCTAAAGAGAGTTAAAGACATCTAAGATTACACTGTGTTCTGGGATAAAAACATCACCTGTCAACACCATCAAAAGAAAAGTTCAGTAATCCCTTTTAGTGTCAGTGGAAACGCAAAACAAAAAACCTACCTTAGCCCATGAATATTTATCTTAGTGAATTATAGACAGTTACCTTGTGGCCAGGATGATGATCTCGGTCCTGGTTGGAGTCACACGCACCTCCACACCGGAGTAGCCATCCTCAGCAAGCTCGCGAGTCAGGAACTCGTTCAGCTCGGCCTTGAAGATACCGTCTGAGACGAACTAAGAAGAGAGAACAGGCTCAGTTTCCCCACAATAAAACTGACTCAATATTTTAATAAGAATTAGGAGGAGGAGATATTAATAGTACTAACTACATGAATAGGAGAAGTTTAATGACAAAAGATATATTTTGAAAGTTTAAACCAGTGGTGACTTGAAAAGGAAAAATGAATAAAGGGAATGACTCGACCGATGTTTAATTCATCACTTTGAAGACAAAAAAAATCCAACCTAAAACTCTGCGGTCAAGTTTTGATTTTATTACTGTCTAGGTCAACTGTGACATGTTAAATTATCCTGTAGGCTACAACAAACACTACACCCACATGTCAGATCTGTTTTAAAGTTCATTATTTCCTGCACATCCATAAATGATGCTGTCAGTCATTTACAGCCTTTTAAATTTAGCTTTGCTGTCGAGCCATTGGATGTTTTCTTCTGACGTTTCTACAGAAAAAAAAATCTCTTATTGACACATGCTAATATGTGTGGGTTTATCCGAGTTAGCTAGCTGACTTTCAGTCCTCGTTCACTTAGCTGTGAAGCTAATGCACCGGTTTCACCACATTAGCGAACCTAAAACTTCGTCTAAGAGGAGACGAATACAGATATCTCACGATGCTTAAAGTATGCTACAATTGTCCCGCACAACACCCGGCAGAGAGAGTAACGTGAGTACTGGGCTCTTGTATTTCTAACTCATGCGGCGGCAGCAGCAAAGCCATGTTAGCGAGCCAAATGAGGACGCCCCAGCGCCGGCAGCATCTGGATTAATCCTCTCCCGACCGGGGCCGGACCAGCTCGACTCACACCAGGGCGAACACGAAAGAGCTGTATCATCGCCGACATGACCCCATTTATACATACACCCGTTGTGTGTGTGAGTAAAACGGGATAAAACAGCGCTAACCTTCCTCTTCTTGGAGATTTGCACCGCCATCTTCCAATAGGCCGTAGACAGGAAAGGACCCTCAACGGAGGCGGAAATGCATTTATACCAACATGTCTAACTTCCGGGACGTCATATTGATGCTGTCTCTGGGACTTGTAGTTTTGCAGATGCCACAAGCTTGATTTATTCATCGATACCCCAAACAAGAAATCTTGCATTTGCTCACAGATTAATTAGCAGAAAGAAATTTAATTATTTAAATCGTATTTCCAACGTAAATAAAAACAAACAACAAACAAAATTATATGAGGCTAAAGGTTTACTTGTGAGAATAATAATGAAATATTTAGACACTGGTACAGGATTAGCTTTACATTGTTACGTATCTTAATGAGAACTTAGATGAAGTTAATTATTTATATGACTGCTTAATGAGATATACAAGCTAAACAAAATAAATAAATGAAACACATGTTGACTGAAGATGCCGATTAAGGTGCCCAGTATTTTCAATAACTGTAAACAAAGTAAAATACAGACCATAAAACTGCTTATGTCATGACAGTTTTACATTTTTTAAAAACAATTAAACCTGCAGCTTTGAGAATTACATTGATATTACAAAGTTGCTACTGCCATCTACTGGCAAATTACGAGATTGTCCTGGAACTGCTATATGTTCTTATGTTTTTAGCTAGTTTTTTATGTTGTTGCTCTTCTGTCATTAGTTAAGTTGTGGTTTAAAGAGCAGCTTGCAGGTTTTGGGACCTCAGTGAATCAATGTGCAGGAAATAATTCCCAGTAGAAACTCGACTTTCAGAGAAAAAGAGTCAATTCCAGATGTTACTATACAGGTAGTTTAACAAAAAGAAATATGGATTCCAATGAGTTTTGTGCTTTTCGATTAAAAAGAGAGTTGATGGATCCATAAAAGTTGTTTTGAATGTGGTGCTTGCCCAGAATTCAACTGTCAATCATGTAAAATAAAAGAGACTTTATGAATGCAGACACTCTGTTAGGATCGCACACCTTGTAGTAGAAAGTGTCACTTGTGATGTGTTTCTTGTGTTAGTGAGTTTGAGTCCACTGGAGAACGTGTGACAGCGACACGTGAGGGTCAGAACTGTTCCTTTAAACAGATGCACCTTTTCTGGTCCGAGAGGGGAGATCTGATATTTAGCCGTTTTCCTTGCGTGGTTCACTATCGGCTAAAATAATATGTACATTTTTAGAGACAATAACACCATTATTTGGTTATTAAATATATTTGTATAAATGCTTTTATGCACGCATTTTCCTCGACATGGGAACCTTTATTTCACTGTACACCCTATAAAGCGGTGGTATCGTCCGCTCCCCGGAAATGCCGGCGACAGTTGAAACTCCGATGAGGCAGCGGAGGTAGAACTGATTTGTCAGCTAACTACTATCTGTGAAAAGTAAGTGTTCATAAGCATTTTAAGGACTTTATGTGGTGTTGAGTATGTAAACAAACAACTCTATTATAATTTGTTTTATTTTGATTCAGAATGTTTTGACGAGCTTTTGACGTGTGTGTTGACAAACTAGCTAACGTTAGCAGTGTGTAGCTGTGACACCCGCGGAGCTGCGCTAGCTAGCAAACAAAAGAAGTCTCCCAGCAGCGAAGACTGAGTCCTGTAAGAATGTCAAACTAACGATGTATGTTTATGTTGTAATTCATGTGTCTGTGAAGCACAGACGACAATCAGTTGTGAGATCTAGTCACGATCTATAGCATTAGTCATCGTAACCTCATTAGCTAGCATCAACGCAAGAATCCTAAAGCCCTTTATTTAACGGTAGCTTAAATCAAGCAGTCGTCAGACCCGTCAGAGAGAGATCATAAATGTGATGGTTTGTTGGCTTGTTGTTTTATGGTAAACGAATGCCCGGAAAAAAATTCAATCTGTTTTTTTTTTTTTTTTTTAACTCTACTGATTTTTCCCTGAAAATCTGAATTGCTACACTGACTTTATTTCAATATTTCATTCTTACTTCAGCCGCCAACGTTAAACCATCTCCTCTAATACAACCTGTAGGCTTATTCTGCCTGGTTAGCATATATACACACATACATATATATGTATTATCATTTTTGTAATACATTGGTGTTTCCTGCTTGAACACCTGCTAATGATCTTTTGGCCACATAGTGTAGGGAATGGCCCAGGACCGAACGTTCATTTTCCATGTAATATGGCAGCAGAAATGTATTTCACCCTTTCAAGATTCATTCATGTTGCAGGACAAGTTTTTTTCCCTCTCTATTGTGACATTTGCCTGTTCTTTTCCACCAAAATGCTCAATCACCGCCGTTGTTAACATTTTAAACCAACCCACAATGTTTAGGTGAGATGCTGTTAGAGCAAACACTGACCTAAATTTTCTTTTAGGTTTTAATAATAATGAAAAGTAAGTTATATCTTTCATGTATGTTTCGCATTGTCTGAGTACTAATGATATCTTGCTTGTGTTTGTTATCTTCACACACGAACAGTCCAGGTCTTTTGGCAGACATCAGTACAATATTAGAAACACTGGACAAGCTTGTAAGTAGTTGCGTTCATTTTTAAATGTAGCAGACAAAGCTAATACAGTCCAACATTTCCTCAGTAATAATACTGCTAAAATTTGCCAAAGGATATTTCAGTCTTAATCTCTTGGTCTGACTGGATTAGGTTTTGTGCAAGGATCTTTTCACCTGAGGTTTTGATTCGTTTTCTAGAACCTCCTAGATTTGGATGGACAAGGCAGCCAAAAGTACACAGGTATGACCTGCATCCTACACATTTTATCCTAAAATAGATTATTGATTATTGCCTTGTATTTTCATCTAGAGGTTTGTGTAGGTGGATGTGTGATCTCACTACACTCTGCCAGCATGTGATTGAAAACAAATTCTTATGTGTAGCCCAGCTAGTGAAGCCCATTAAAGGTTCAGTGATGCCTGTGAAGAAGAGGAGGAAGCTCCCTGCTCCAGATGATAATGAGCACAAATGTAAAATTTCAAGGTAAAAAGACACACACACATTCACTCACACTCTAAATGTGTATGTCTGTCCCCTCTGGTCACCTGTCAGCTATTCACTCTTTATTACTTTTGCATTAGTGATTACTTGTGTCGGTGCATTGCTGAGTGTTTTTTAGCCTGTTGGTGCAGCCATGTGTGTTGATTTCTCGCTTATAATATTTAGCTCATGAAAGAAGAAATGGTGCATTCTTCTGATAAATAAAAAGTTGAATTCAATATGCAGTAAAACCTTTTCTAAATTCCAGACACTTAGAGGTTTGAGTGCAACAGTCTTACGTAACAGTAGCTTATGGTGACAAGTCCCACAATAACCGAGTGCTGTGTCATTAAAAATAAGGGTTTTCTGAAAGTTACACATAGCACCTTTTAGATATTTACATTTACCTGTGTTAAACCTGTATCACCTAAATTGATGACTAATTTCTTTCACACCAATACAGTATGAGATAATCTATTTAAACCTGCTATGTAATTTTGATCGTAAACCCTTTGGTCTGTGTTGTAGTTTCGCCCGACCTCAGATCCGTGGTGCCAGGCCAATCCCTGAGAAGCTGTTCTCCAATAAGAAGTGCCTGGCTTGGTTCCACGAGTATGCCGGCCCTGATAAAGTGGTTGGTCCAGAGGCCATGGAGAAGTTCTGTGAAGACATTGGTGTGGAACCAGAGAATGTGAGTTCTGTAGATTCATCTCGTCTATCCATGACCTGGGCCTGTATTTATCAAGAGTCTCAGGGTCACACTTAGCTGAGAAGTCATTTGGACTTGAGTTATTTTTGAAGCTTCCTACACTGATGTATTACATAAATAAATAAGACCCTATGTAATTTATTCTAATTCTCTAACAGCAGTAACTGATGATGGAATCCAAAAAATAGCATTCAAGCCAATAGGACATTTTACTATGCTATACTTTACTACATCACCATAACCCATAGGTCTGATCCTGTAATAATTTGGGTGATTTGCAGTTAGATGTATTTAAACCTTGTGTTTATTTTTAGATGTCTACTTTCCTTGTAGGTCTTGGCTCAACAGCATTCAATGACTGGAAACTGACTTTATTTCCATACAGTCCTTTTCTTTGGCTGGATAGCAAACAGTCTGGAAAACTGAAAACTCTGTTCAGGGTCACTTTTCATGAAACCTGCTTTCTGGAACAGACCTCTGAAGTACTTCTGCTAATCTGCTGTTTATATTGTGGAACTTATGTTTTAGAAACTTGTCTTGTGCTCAGCTCTCCTTCATTTCCACTGCCTTGGACAGATTGGCCTTTTTACAACGTAGGGACACTATCTGCAGAGAGCACACAGTGTGATGATGAGGGAATGATGACCCTGTTCATGTGCACCAATGTTTATTTAAACTTTAACAAGTGCCAAACTTATTGCCTTATTCTCTTTCTGGCAGATTATCATGTTAGTTTTAGCCTGGCATCTAGAAGCAGCAAATATGGGCTTCTTCACAAAAGACGAGTGGCTCAGGGGAATGACGTTATTACAGTAAGAAAACCTTTCATTTCAACTTCCACTTTTCTGTTGCATTCCTGTTCTCTTCTGACTTTGTCTTGTCTCTTCACCCACATTTAGTTTATTACCCCATGAATATAAGAACCACAAGCTTGCTGTAAGCACATACAAAGTGCAGCACTCTATGTTTAGAACACACACAAACAGAT
>JBBMOC010001081.1:0-14816 GCA_037975185.1 Centropyge bicolor | reverse complement strand
TTGACATGGTTTCTCTTGTGTAGTCTGTTTTCTTCTGACTAGCTGTATTTACTTTTCTAATACCATGAAGTAGTCGACCTAGAGGTCGACTGGACTTCTTCACTGTAGCAGACTTCCTCACAGCTTTCCCCCTGTGGTTGTCCCGCCGACACCTCCTGGATTACACAATAAGAAAAATAGGGTCATAGATACCATACCAGGAATATGACAGTTACTCCAGCATAGAGCTTGCAGTGAAACTCATTTGAAAACAATGATAATGTGCTAACACATTTTTAGCAATGTAAAACCACATCTCCACATTAAAAACCACATGATGCACAGAATCATATTTACAACATTACAGCATGAAGCAGGGACTTTCTGTAAATTCAGTATTCTAACTACACCCAAAAGAATACATATGACATGCACATGATCTTCACCAGACTCATCCTCATCTGCACGGAGCTTTGAACCTCAAACAGCAACCCTATCCAGGAACTCAGAGTCCTGAAGATCACACACCAGACGAATGCTGTGTGGTTGAGAACACAGCTCTGAAGCTGTAGTTGGAAGCTGGTTAAAATCCTCAGTTAAGTGAAGTAATAAAAAAAATGACTGTGAGGCTATGTGCGAAAATCTGTGTTATTGTTGAAAGTGGCATTTGTGATATGTTAGACAGGAAGCTGCATTAACGTATTCTTGGTGGAGTAGATTATCATAAATAACATGAGGATGGCTTGTCTTTCATGTGGAGCTGTGGCATTCTTAGCTTTAAAGGCACTCTATATCCCACATTTTAATTTAACTTTTCCAGAGGTAATACAGACTCCAGTCATTAGCATTGATTTTATGACTTGGGTGAGCTCCCATTGTGTCATATCTAGGAAAATAATTTAGATTATTTTACTGTCTTGTCTTGTGTTTCATGTTGTCCTGTGATTTCCTGTTTTATTTTGAAACCAACTTACCCTTCTCGTTTCAGGTAGCTTGCCCTCCCTCTTGTGTTTTCTCTCTGTTGTGATTGTCAGCCCCGCCCTGATTGTTTCCACCTGATCCCCTTCCTTGTGTATTTAAACCTGTGTCTCCCTTTGTCTTGTGCCAGAGTGTCCTCTTGTCATTGTTCAGTTTTCAGTTGTTACTTTGCCTTACCTTTTTGCTGCTTGTTACCTCGTCGGAGCGATTTTGAGTTCTTTTTTCCCTTTTTGACTCTTTGTGTTTCCTCATTGTGAGCGACTTTGATTTGATACTTTTAATAAAAACTCTTATTTTGAAGAAGCCCCTCATTTGGGTTCAGTGTTTGATCCAGACTTGTCATATTGATTGTTTTTTTCCCCCTCCATCATCTCTGGGGGTTGTGGACCAAGGCCTTGGGGGCCAACTCTGGAAGCAAATGAAAAATGAAATAGTAATTAAGTGTGAGATGGAGGTAGGGCAGGCCTGTCGACGGGGAGAAATTGAAAAAGTGAAGGCATCATATGTGGACGGGCTGAAACGGCCCAGCACTGTGGGAACTCTGAAGGCACACTGTTTCACTGGTGACATATCTCAAAAAAGCCCACCTAAAATAACTTGCAGGTTTTGCTGTAATAAAAATGAGAAGCTTTTAACCACGCCGAGGATACTGCACACCTCCACAGTGTAGATACTCACTGGTTAAAGGATTCAAAGTCTCACTCACAGCATAATTCTCTACATTTAATGTATCTTTCATTCAAAATAGAAACATGTTTTAAGTCACATCATAAACTTCAGTCATATCATTTTCACTTCTTGATATTGATTAGCGCTATCCTGACACTGATACAATGCATTCTTTTTCTTGTTCAGCGCAAACATTTCTAATACACAATTATTAACTGTCAGACAGTACTGATGAGAAGAAAATATTATTTTGCTTCAACAGCATGTGTTGAAAAGGTGCTATGCTCAGTAGTCTGTGTCTAGCAATAATAGTAATAAAAGTGATAGATAAAGTAGTAATACAATATAATATCACTGTAAAACTGTGGGCCTCACAGAAGCAAAAAGAAAACATAGAGGACTGGCATGTAGAACTGAAAATTTCCAGGTCTCTGGCAAAACCTTAAAGCCTGTCATGCCTGGACTTCTATGCTGCAAAGTCAACACTGGCATCATCAGATTACATCTGCATAGAAAGCTCAGTATCAATGCTTATTAATGCAAGTCCACTGAGATGTTCTTGAGCCATTGTAGGGCCTCTGGTATGTTTTAAACAGCTTCAATATCGAGAAACTATTTGTATAAACTTTCTCTTAAACCAGAGGCCATGGTGGTGATGTAGGCCTTCGGAGGCTCTTCATTAGCACACTTAAAAACTTTCCTCTACTTCACCTAAAGTCTAGACTTGCTAACCCGAGAGGGAGAGAACAGCAGGAAGAATTTCCACAGGTAGCCAAATTAGCCAGTGGAATCTGAAGAGCTTTTTGCCGCACAAGCTACCACTAGATTCAACATGGCACAAATAAAGCTCTTTAATTTATTTGTCTGGTTTGGACTCCCGTCTTCTGTCCTTTCACATTCTCACCGTTCTCATAAGACTGCTCTCTACAGTCTTCAGATGGATGTGCTCTCTAGTCTCTTCAGAGTAAGGGTTGTGAGGTGTGTTTTGGTGTGTGTCCTCCATTTCAATTTTTTTACTGATAGTTGCTCTTCATGGCTCAAATAATTGAAATATCTGAAAAACATCTGGAGTCTTTCATTTCATCTACCACTCACTCTACAAACTTTCCACCAATGGAATCAGTTCATTTCAATTGTCACGAATATGATGTACTATGGATGGCTCCTCTTCCCACCTCAGCAACATGCTACTGAAAAACTGTTGAGCTTGGCCATGAACGTTACCTCTTTCAGAAAGTTCCTATTATTTGACTGGTGATGTATGTCCAACACAGTCTCACTCATAGACATATATACGTAGATGCTGCATTGAGTACTGAATCACACGTCGACGCCATATTGGATGTGGAAAGAGCGAACCATAGACACATACTGTATACGTCTCTGAGAGCGAATGGAGAGGATGCCTCATTCATGTGCTACGTAGACTTGTACCAATCGGGTTTCAGTCCAAACCAGATCTCACGGGATTACCGTTCACAGGTAAGACAGAAAATTAAAAAAAAAAAAAAGTCTCCCAAATATATAAGTGTGTGTGTGAATGGGTGAATAAAAGGCATTAACTTAATGAAACTTTGTAGAAAGACGCTTTAAGAAGTTCGGTTCATTTACTAGCATTAGTTTATGGGGCAGATCTGCCACATCCAATATGGACATGCTGACGTATGGATGCAACGGGCCAACCCACTCAATGCGGTGTCTACATATATATGTCTATGGTCTCACTCCCAGCATGTCAAAACCAGACGCTTGGTCAGGGCCCTTTAATGTTGGTTTCTGGTCTCCCCCAGCGTCCTAATCAGATGCCTAGGGTTAGGCTGTTTTGGTAAGAAATATCATGTATATCATTGTAAAATCGTGACTAACGTGAAAACTGATAGGCAACAGAGAACTTCCGCGTGTCAGCCACCATTATCCAATGGGATTGATTCGCACAGCGCCACAAAACGCCGCAGTTGGGTTAACGCTGAAGTGAATGGACGGCAGGATCAGTCGCTCGGAGTGTCTCTTACTGCCGCGGATGGGTTTACATTGGAGTGAGTTAGAGGTCCACTGCGTCTGATTAGGACGCTGGGGGAGACCTTCTGCCGGGGGCGTTACCAGAGGGGGGCAGGGGTGGGCAGTGCCCACCCACGGTAGTTCAGACAGTACGTTTGTCCTGCTGTTCATTTATTGCTCGCCTACCTCACCTTCGGAGTTTCTGTCACGTCAGCGATCTCTATTTGCCCCAGCTCTACCGCCGTCTAATACCTGTGCCTCTCCTACCGGTCTATTCAACATTCATCTCAGTCTACTCTGTACTTCTCATCTGTGTGTCCTCTGTTGTGTGTTGTGCTACAGGCAAGACTTAGCAAGACAGCTAGGTAGCAGCTACCTGCTTTTGGCTAGCCCAAACGTTAAAACCAGTCACATAAGCACTGTATAGTGAGAGAGAGAGAGAGAGAGAGAGAGAGAGAGAGAGAGAGATGCATATGGCTCATAAAGAAGCAAACAGCTTCCACTCCCGCTAACTCTGCCAAAAACAAACAATGGATGCTCTAAGTTAACCTTTGTGTTGTTACTTCCTGTTTCACCTTTAAAAAACAAAACAAAAAAAAACATTATCACCTGCATGTTCATAATGTTCTATGAATTTAATTGACAGAGGAGAAAACAAAACATGTTTTAAGGTGCAGTAGCCCTACCATGGATTTTGAGCTACTTAAGTATTGTAGCACTTTTTTTTTTGCCCCCCCCCAGGTAAGACTAATGCCCACCCACACCTGGCATCCTGGTAACACCACTGCCTTGTGCGTCAGAAACCGACGCTAAAGGGCCCTGACCAAGCATCGACTTTTGACAGTGTTGGGAAAGTTCACTTTCTATATGAACTAGTTCAAAGTTCAGTTCAAACCTTTTAAAATGAACTAGTTCAGTTCATCGTTCATAATTCAAAATTGTGAACTAAAGTTCATGCTTCCCCAAAATGAACTATTTCGTTCTTTTTTAGTTCTTTTTTTTTTTTTTTTTTTTTTACGTTGCCACGAGCTACGAGCTAATTCCCGACTGTATGGGAATTAGTTTCTCAGTAAACGCATCCTGACGACGAGACTGACGACCGCTGATGACGAAGTTGGTAGAGCGACAGGCAGGACTTGCGGTTGCCAGATCGGGTGGTTGCTGTTATGTCTGTGGTCTGCCTAAGGGCAATATCTCACTGACATATTCCAGTGACTCAATTATGGCCACCAACCTGGTCAGGGCTTCAATCCACCTCCTCCCTCCTCCTGTCAGCCTCCACATACTTTATCTGTTGTTTGGCCCTTGTCAAAATGAGACTCCAGTTCCTCCCTTCCTGATGTGCACTGTTGTCATGGCTTTTGAGTATTTGTTATGTTTCGCAGAATCCAGGGGATGTGGGGAGACAATATAAATAAACCAGGGAAAAGGGAAGTCAGGAAACGGAGTTACAGCATATGTATGAATGAAGAAATTAATTAACAAACAATAACACTTCTTGATAAATGTCACCAAGGGCCCAGTGGCACCGGGTACAGCTCCTTCCAGAGTGGTGGTCATGGCATCTTCTCCCATCCTCTCTTTCTGGAAATGTAAAGTCTGATTTTGCAATGACAACTTCAATAAATACAGTTGGTTGCAGTCTAATACTGATTAGTAGTAGCCATAGTATTTAGTATTAGTAGTGATTATTTTACCAGTGTTCCATTTCTTAATTTAGAAATAATATGAATGATTTTCATTCAATTCATTTTCTAATTTCTAAATTCATGTGTAAAATAAATATCTGGGTGGGAAATTAACTTTTGAAAAAATCAGATCTTTATTTTGTTTTTCTGTTTTATCTTCATATTTATTTATTTATTTTTTTACTTTGAGGAATTCCCAGTCCATTTTCCTATCCTTGACAAAAAAAATCTCCCCCAAAAAACAAAGTTACATAATATAATTTTTGGTGACCAGTGCAGTGAAAGTGCAGGGATATAAGAAAGGTGAAGGCAACTAACTAGCACTGTACTAGCACATAGTACCCAGTACACATATGGATGCAATTAACTACATAGTTGGGGCTGTGCTCTCAAATTTTACTGCAGGTTTTCATGTCACTGACCACAGTATTCTCAGCTCAAGGGAGCTGTTTGAATCCAGTTCATTTCATGAGATGCCTCATGGCTAACTGTTAAATTTAAATCTCATCCTATGACATTCAAAATGTCATTTCACACATCTTTAATGAAAATATAGTTTTATTGTTACTGTTTCTTGTCATCAGTATAATAAAGGTCAAGTTGTCATTATCAAGTCCACAAACACATTGTGTGTTCGATGGGAAATGGGCTTTATAGATCTTCTGCTGGAATATGCTCCAACATCAGACAAAACTAAATACAATTTATTTCAAAAAGTCACTAAAACAAATTTTTGATCATTTTGTTTTTTTCTTTCTATTGTATAATACTCTTGTCAATTTATTTCAGCTATTTTCCAATATTTTTCATTTGGCTCATTTAATCTTTTCTTGTTTTACTGATATAATTCGAATTTAAATCGTTCTTTGTTTTTTTGTGTAGACAATGGTAATGAAGTTGCATTTAAAGCTTCTGAAATGATTCCCTGGGCTTTTTGGTTCCGCTGGCAGCTCTGAGCAGAGAAAGGAGCTTAGCTGACTCAGAGCAGATGGGGAAGGCGCAAACTTTGGCGAGCAGCAGGCCTGCCTTTTTGAACTCTCCCTGCCATGCCTGATGGGGACACACTGTGAGCCCGCTCCTTTCATCATTAAGGATGCTTCTCAGTACATAGTATACAGCATAGTGCACTGGGTTGGAATCATGACCTGTTATTTATTATGGAGATGCAGAAAACGAAATATCTATCAACAATTAGTCGATAAGTTTGGTGTGAATTAAAAAAAAAAAAATCATTTACACTTTGAGGAATTCATAGTACTTTCCTGTCCTGAAACAACAACAACAACAACAACAACTCACCAAAGAGTCTTTTCTGCCTAAATGATTTTTGAAAGTGTTGAGACACAAAACACAAATGAAAGTAAGTTCAAACTAAGCTACTGTAGTATTTTTAAAAAAGGTGCCAAGAGATACACAGAATTTAGATGATCATAATGGTACCATCAGTTGATAGTCATGACCATTAATATCACCTGTGTCTGCCTACTGAAGCTTCACACCATGGCTGAATGTATCTCCAGTCTTTGACTATGTCTTGTGATGGTGCAGAGACAGTAATGCTGTGATTGATTTGCTGCTTTGCTGTGGTAATGTAAACCCAGAGTGCTGGGCAGAAAGACAGGACGGGGCTACTGGGTAATTCCTGGACTATGACAGAATCAGTGAGGGAAAATGCAGTGATGGATGTGCTGCTGATTGTTCAGACCAGTCCACTGCCACAGCACTGTAGCATCCATTCATTTGTCTGACTGTACATGTTAAAACCAGCATTCCATTACCACTATACTCTGAATTTTAGGCTGTAGAGTTAAGGAAGGACTGCCTTTCCTCATTTGTTCTTCCTCAGTGCAATAAACTGTAGGAAAAATATATTTACTATATTATTCACTTAAAAGCAAAATTGTTCTTTCAAGCACAAAATCACAAACTCTCAAATACACCCACACTAGTGATGGAATTTAAACAGTGTCGTCTGATTCGTCCCCTCATGCGGCTCTGTGACAGGAAGCTGAAATGAACCCAGACCCAACCAAATGAATGGCTACTTTACTGATTAGAGTCAGTGCGGTTTTACCAGTGAAAACAGCCAGAGAAGCACAGCCTCAGTGAATAATTTAGCATGCTGTTAGCAGGAAAAACCCAGTCTTACTGCTATTTGATTTGATTTGATTTGATTTGATTTGGTGGAATTATATTGATGCCTGCAGTGCAAATGAGATGCCACAGCTGCTAATGGAAACAGGATAGAGCAGAGGAAATAAGATGTTAATAAGACCAGAGGAGATGAGGGTTATAGAAATATACACCCAGTATCCCAATCCTCCGTTCCAAGAGCAGCAGCCTCTTGCACTGAATACCTGTATTGAAGATTCAAAATAATTTTTCAAGCACTCAGAAGCTGACACAAGGGCATAATTTCATCAAGGAGGGGGGGACAGAGTGGGTCTGAAGTGCTCACTCTTTTCACATGAGGGCAGCTATTGAGCTGAGCCATAAGTGAATAAAATGCAAAACAAGATGGACCTTAATCATTACCATGGATATTACCAACGTCATACAAATACCAATATATATGACCAATGTCAAGATCTTGGTCTTGTAATAAATCATAGAGTAAATTAAAATTTTGAACTGATGGTGGTGTTAGATGAAAAAAAAACTTATTATTATCAAAGTTTTTATAATTCATTGTGAGGCAATAAATATCTCATCTGAGATATTTCAGTCTGGACCAAACATGGGCCATGCCACCAGCATAGACAAAAATAGATACTCTCTTAAAATAAGGTATATCTAAACTGTGTCTAACTTGTTGCCTAATTGTGGAAGTCACATGGAGTGGACTCCTCTGGAAGTCCCCAGAAGGTGCACTCGAGGCTCCTTGCAGATTTGATTATTCATGGGTTTGGATAGCCCTGAGCACTCCAGACTTCATGTGTATATGTCTCTACAATCCACAAGATCAACTATGACCTGAGTACAGGGAAGTTCAGCTGTTTAGAGTCAGCCTCTGATTGTTGGAGCTTGTTTTGAGGACCTTGATGCAGCCTGAGAGAAAGATCCAAAGAAACCGCACAGGGCTGAATTGACTAGAATTGACTAGAAGATGCATTAAGAAGATGCAAGAAGATAAAGAAAAACCAAGGAAAAATGATAAAGAACAATGCTCTTTTCAGTAAGATGCAATTACAAATTTATTTTTATCTTTAAAGGTTTTATTAGAGCATACAACAAGAGAAGCAACTTTCTTTATGAATTTCCATTATGGTGATACATAGCCATCTGTTGTTTTTGTTGAGGTGCACATGAGCTGTGATTGAACAAAGAGGTGTGATGAGAGTCAGATAAAAGCAGCTTCTGTACAGAACAAGATGTTATCTGAACAGTCAGTCACATACTTCTTTAATTGAATCTTTATTTTCCTGCTTTAAAGACCCCCAGAGCTATTTTCATTTACCCATACCTTTTACTTCTTCTTCATATGAAAGATTCAAAAGATTTAAACAATTATTTACATTCGCAGGTGCCGCTTTCTCTCCACCGTTCTTCAGCATCTCTCCACAGTGATAAACCCCTGCTCTCCACTCGACTTGCTGGAGATTACTTTCCTTTGTTGAAGGCCCCTCAGGTGCAAGTCAGAGTCTGAAGAGAAAATAAATGGAGGGAAAATAAATAAGACCAAAGTATTGACAAAGTGATCGTGGTCATTTACCTTAGTCTGCTATATAGGGACGAGCGAGTACACCACTATCTGTATCTGTATCTGTTTAACCATCTACATTATCTGTATCTGTCTATCTCGGAGTGGGAAGACAGTCAGTTACACAATGAAGATTTTCCTTCCGCACGAGCACAGATATTGACGAGTTTTACTCATATCATACTCATATTCATGCTTTATCCGTACCGGATACTCGTTTCAGACGAGTAGTCCACAACAATAACTGTATTTTATCAAAGAATAAAACAACATTGGCACTCAAGTAAAAACATCCTTAGAACAGTTCCCTTAAGACAAAAAAACATCAATAAAACATGTTCGGCAATCATATGTTTGTGTGTGAGTATGTAGAGATTAAGCCATCTCGCTTGTTTAAACAAAGTAGCATTTGTTAGAAAAAAGCCTTTTGTTCATCAAGAGAGCAGCTTCCTAATTAAAACGAAACACCAACAATGACAAAATGACCAAAACATCAACAAAAAATGGTTACCAATAACATGTGTAAATGTATTGAGTGATATAAATGAAGACACGTTAGTTATTGGAGCAGAGTACTGTCTGTCCTTTAAGCAGCTTGCTTATGAAGAAAAAAACCCATCAATGACAAATGTTCCACAAAGGTATGAATGTGCATTTGAATTTCTGTGTATGAGTGTATGAAGACGTGTCACTTATAAGAACAATAACTGTCCTTTTACAAGGCTTCCCAATGAATGCTAAACAATTACCAATGAATAACAGAACAAAAACAAAAGGCCCTCTTCGGAACTAAGTGCCCTATACCTTCACAAGGACAAAGCTTGTTATCACTGTTATCAAGAATTATCACAATTTCTTATCAAAGAGAGTGTAGCGCAAACACAATGGTTAAATGTCAGAGCAATACAAATAATTCTGGCTTGCAATTTGTTGGCACACGTGCTATAAACAAACATTGGCAAAAACATACATGAAGGCAGTGCATGAGTTGCATAATATACAGTACGTCCAGCACCAGTGCAATGAATAGTCCATATTCCAAGGGGCTAACATGGTAGACTGGGGTTCAGAAGTCTAGAAGCAACGCTATGGTCGTGCAAGTCATATTTTAACAGAATATGAAGGAGCCAACATCAAGACGGTGGAAGTGTAACAATGGTCTGTATTCCAAGGGGCAGACTATTGAGGAGTCTTCAAGCAGAGGTATTTCCCACTCAGTGCTCAACATTTTCTAATCAAATATGGGATAGCGTACATTAAGATAGCATTAAGTTCAGAATCAAAACAATGAAAGAGCAACAACAGTTTTTTTAAAGAGCATTCAGCTTTCAGAAAACTTTGAAGCCAAGTGAAGCTCCATTCAAGGCTCTGTATATTAAGGCAGTGTAAGAGAGTTGCACAAGTGCTTAAAGTCAAGTATCAAAGTAACGAAAGATCAACATCGGTCCGTATCCCAAGGGGAAAACACGGTGAACTGCAAACATGGTGAACTGTGATGTGTCTGCCTTGGTGTACATGTCAACAGCTCACTGATAGAGTCTGCTTTTGAGAACCTGGGTTTTCTTAGAGAGTATGTCGCTGTCTCGCTCCATCACAACTTTCTGGAGCACTTCAAAAGTATGCTTCAGTTCGGTACGGTAGTTGAAGTTCAAGGCGTACGCCAAAAAACATTGCAGCACCAAATGCAATGATGTCCAGGTCATGCAGTACCACCTGGCCTTCCAGGACAATCCCAAAGTCCTCTGGTTTACTGGTGCTATCTCCTCGTTTGACAACGTATATTCCTAGTGTGGTGTCCTCAAGTATAAAGTACATGTTAGACTATAGTCTATGAGGCTTTGGTAAACCTGGCAGTCTTGCTACCATCTAACCTGGACTCCTCTCTGGGTTCACCTGGTGCTGTATTCTGATGTCACTGAACATGTGCTGCTTTGTCCTGTCAGCACTCAGTCACTATCCTTTCATTTGTTTGTCTGCCCTACACTTATAACCATTATCAATGGTTTAAAACTTTCAAATTTTAATATCTGCTGATTTTAATTTTCATGTAGGCATTCAATCCAATGCCAGCGTCACTGAATTTCTTGAAACTATGTGTGGCAACACGAGGGGTATGGTGGAGTGGATAGTCACACCTTGAAGGTGACATAGGGGGCGATTCAGGACTCAGGCGCATCACACAAAATGCTGAAAAGAAAGTCTTTAATGAAAATAAATTAAGTCTAAACAAAAACTTACAGTGAGGACGGGTCCCGGGAAGTCAAAGTCCATACACAAAAAACTTTAGCGACTGGCAAAGCATGACATGGCAAAATACAACATGAACACGACCAAGATGACAGGAACATGAACGAGAACATGAAGTGACGATCCGGCAACCGCAGATGAACAGATTTATATAGTGTAGAGGTGGTGATAGCATAATCAGGAAACACAGGTGACATAATGAGGTGGGTGTGGCTGGAAAGTGACGTGAAGCAGAGACAAGACACTGGATATAGAAATGAGATGGACGGAACGGAAACCAAAACACAGAACTAGAACAGACAGAACTAAACATGACACATGACGAGGCTGGATAAAGGCAGGACAACAACATGACAGGACTGAACTGAAAGAACTATAACAAAACACAGACAGAAATATAAGACACTGAACAAAGACAAAACTAAGACAGAAGACTATGATATAGAAATAAGCCAAACTATGATAAATCCAAGACAGAAAACTAACTACAGAACTGTGACAGAAGGAAATTAATTTACTCAGTGTTTGCTCGACAACACCACCCTGGGAATTTCACCCAGGGAATTTAGTATTTTAAGACACACAGGTTCGTTATATTAACGCAGCAGGAGACGTGGTTCCACTTAAAACAAACAATTTTATTAAACACTTTTAAAATATCACTACCAATAAAAACACCATGCACTCAAGGGAATTAGAGGGAAGGGGGAACCTTATCAGGGCTGAGGCTTGCCAGTGGGGGGAGAGGGGTCGATGAGGTGAGGCCAATCCCAGGAGCACCCCGAACACACGTGCTAACAACTCACTCGCTCAGTGAAAAACTCAAAAGAACTGGGGTGGTGCAACACACTCACACGCAAAAAAAAAGGGAAAACCACCACCGGGGACACCAGGACCACCACCATGGGCACTCAGCACCTGAAAGGACAAGCAGAAATTAGTGGGGTTCATGCAATCAAAAGGACAAAATACAAAAATAAACAAAGGAAAAATAAAGTACTCTGCCAACTAACCTGTAACAGATCACAACGAAACACAATTATCAAAATAAGGAAAATGGTAAAATCCCTTTAAAGAAAAGATAAACAAGGAATGACAAAAAAATAATACGAAACTAGGAAACCAAAACTGAACAATGAAATACTACAATTTAATTAAATGTACATACAAAAAAAGAGAAGATCACAATCTACCCAAAATAAAACAAAATAATCAGAAATAAAGCTGTGTAGCCCAAATGCACTATAAGTTACTCAAAATAATCAAAAGTAAAGCACACAAAAGTAACAAACGGGCTAACATAAATAAACAGGGGCAGAACTCAAAGTAAGGAGGGACTTCAACCCCACAAGTCACTCACCCATTAAAATGTCTTTCTGCTCCGCTAACACACCGCCCCGCTAACTGTCCGTCGTGGTACAGGCAACCGAAGAAGTAGCGGCGGCAGGTGCAGGGTCGAGCCCCGTGCTTGCCGCTCCAGCCGAGCCGAGCAGCTGCTAAAAGCTTCGATGCTAGTGAAAGCAACGGGGACGGAGCAAGCAGTCCAATGCACAAAGCAGCCGGATGAGGCACAGCAACACGGCACACAATGTCGTAAAAGTGGTTCAGGGGAGGTGAAGCAGCAAAACGGACCATAAGCAAAACAGCAGGGTCCCTTCACGTGGACCGATCAGGTAGTTAGGACCACTTGAAAAGGAGGTGAGTTTCACGCTCCTTAATCAGCTGTCCACAGCGACAGGGGGAGTCCAAACGCGAGGATCTAAAAATGGGTGCAGTGATTTATAAAAATAGTATCGCAGGCAGCTACTTCAGTCAAAACCAGGTGGCTACTGCCGACCTACCTGCACGGAGGCAACGAGAGGAACGGGAGCGAGGTGACCCGGAAGTGGGTGGGCCCGCAAGCCAAGGAGCAAGAGGTCATGGAGTTGGCCACTTCCCCTACTTATAGGGTACCCTCCTGCCGTGATTGGCTAATGACCACCAGGCGCCATACTCACTCACCTTGAGCAGGGAGAGGATGAGCAGAGAGGGAGAGAGAGAGAGAGAGAGAGAGTCTCATCCTGCTACATATGGACTTGTTTCTCAGCATGTTGCCAGCCCAACTTACAACTCTGGCCATACCTTGGACTTGGTATTTAGTGACCGTCAGTTTATCAGGTTCTCCACCCTTTTTCACACTGTCCCCTATCCTCAATGACCTCTTCGTTATTTCCACTCCATAGATTCATCTACTGCAAGTAGAGTATTTTCTTAGATTCCAACAGAGCCTCAATTCCTTTACAGGAACACAGGCCAACTGATGACAAAGTTTAATGTAATCTGTGAGACAACTTGGACTCTGTTGCCTTTTTGATAATCGGAAAACTTGGAGAAAGGACATGTTGCCATCTTTATCTCCAAAAATTCAAATCCAAAAAAAGCTCTGTTACCCAATAAGTTCAATTTCAAGCCCTGTTGCTGCTAGCTGTCCTGTGCTTGCCACAGATAGTTGTGAGAACTTTTTCCCTATGAAAATTGATTGCATACAATCTATTAATTCACTGCTTCCGAACAATCCCTCTCTGCTCTTGTCTTGCCTGTTCAGCTATCCATAATGACTTTCAGCCTCTGTCACTGTGCCACATTTATGGCACAATGTCTCACACAAAGTCCACCACCTGTCCCCAGGAAATTCTCTCTACATACTATTTAAAGGAACTATTGGGAACTGTAGGCCCCACAATTTCTGCTATTATTAAAACACATCTTTGCAAATGGAACCAACCTGTCCTGTTTTGAAAAATGGAATGGTTCGACCTCTTATTAAAAGGCCTACCCAATTTCCATGCCACCTCCAAGCTTCCATTAGCCGAAGTTGATCATTGTATTCTGTTAAACTGTCTTAAGGACCACGTTGGCATAAACAGACAAAGAGGAGTGGTGTGTGAAAATCTTTGGAAAGTTAAGCACTGGGACATCTACAGCTATTGTGCTATGGTGGTCATATAAAGTAACATCTACATCACCTCACCATAGCACAATGCTGCAGATGTGTTATGGCGGTTTTATAAAGTAACATCTAGATCATCTCACCAGTGAGGAAGTAGTGAATTCTCCTAATGTTGTACAGAAGGACTCAACAGGAATGGCTAAATGGTTTGATGCTTCAACAAGACTTGAAGTCTACAATGCTTTGAGCTAAATTCTAACATCAGCTTGTAAAATGCTCTCAATGACAATGCTTAAATGCAGATGAGGATCTTGAAAATAAGACATTTCTTATGTTATTTCTTAAAGCTGCTGTTGCAGATTAGTAGCGTACAAAGGTAACTTCCCCCATTGAAATTCCAAGATAATGAAGTGTTATACCTGCATTACAGAACAACAACAACAAAATAATAATTGCATTGTTAGACAATATTATTAGAGTACTGAATTATTGCTCTTCAATTCTTCACTTGCTCATGGTATATTCCAATCAAGCATGTCTTTACTCTGTCATAGACAGTATGTTTCTACCTGGTGTGGCCTTTTTTTCTGATTCAGTTCTCTTTTGTTAACATTGGCTCCTCAGTAGT
>JBBMOC010001080.1:0-14822 GCA_037975185.1 Centropyge bicolor | reverse complement strand
AAGAGGAAATTAGGCCGGCGATTAAGAAAGTTGTGGAAAAGGACTCACGGTGCCGGAGGCGTTTACCCACAGGGAGGGGTGGGAAAAAGTGATTACTAAGTAGTATTCGTTGACATATGTTGAGGCGTCAATTTTTATCACTTTTGTCGGTCTGTTTCTTATGAAGCTCAGCTTTATAGATGAACAATAATTTATCCCTGAGTCAGTTTATTTGCTGATTTCTCGACTAATCTATCAATCGATGGGTTTATAAAATGTCAGAAAAATTAAGAAATGACTAAAGCCTAAGTTGACATATTCAGTTTGCTATAGTTTGAAACCAAAATATTACATTTGCTTTGTTAGAAGACAAAAGAAAACCAGCAAATATTCACATTTGAGGGTTAAAGCCTCAAAGATGGGCAATTTTGCGAAAGTGACAAGAAATTGGCGATCAAAATTGTTGCAGATCATTTTTCTGTTGACTGATTAATGGATCAATCAATCTTAATTTCTTACTGGCTGTCAAGGAACCATTGAAACTGTGTATGAGACAAACATGGCTCTGGATGAAAGTTTGAACCACTGTTGTAAATCAGTGTATGAAGGTGCAATGTTGTATGTTAAACTCCAGTAACAGTATTTCTGCTTTGTGCTACATTAGCAGTTTGCTCCTGCTAATGAAAGTAAGTGAAGTTTATGTGTTGCATTATATTTAATATCAACTATGCAGGAGCTAAATCAGCTGTTGCAAAATTTGGTTTGACTTTTCTGTTCTGCTACTAAAACAGGTGAGACATAAAAAAAACTATGACAAGCTGATTTATTCATGAAAAATATGCCATCAAAGAAAAATAAAATTCATAAGTATATTTTGATAACCATTTTCATCCACTTCCCCTAAAACCTTCTGTGGACTTTAATGGATAAAAAGTGGACTATAATTGGTAGCAGAGCAGAGCAGCAGGCTTTTTTTTATCTGTCCAGAAGAATGACATTGAAACTGAATCACAACGTCTAGACAGTGATGTGACATCCAAGAATTGAAAAGAAAAAAAAAATCATCCCTAATCAGTGGAAACAATGTGTGCCAGCTGAAGACGGATGACATCATTAAAAAAAGAAAGAGTGTGGAGGGCGGGGATAGGTCGCTTTGTTTCACTTAGAGAGGATGGAAATCCTGACACTTTTATGTGCCATTAATCCAATATTAAAGGAAATCCACAAAGACGTCGGTAAATGATTGGCGGCAACAATAATGACATGACTTGCATGTGTCAAAATACTGTCACTTCCAGTTTGGCTCAGAATAAAACAGATCTGTCATCTTCTCTGTGGATCAGTTAATATTGAAGAGAGAGACAACTGGTCTGAGGATGGTCTCTGCTGGGTCAGGACCAGTGAGGCTGGAAATGGAAATTTGGGAAAATATTGACCTCAAAACCTTTTTTTTTTTTCAAACTATGAGTGGAAACTTAATTCATTTAGAAAACCAAAAATGAAGTTATACTTAGTACATTTCATAGTTGCATCCCTGGAAAAGAACAACACTGACATTCACTCACACACGAGCATCCAATCATGTCCCTCATGTAGTTTCAGAATGAAAATCACCCCAGATGTGAACTTAAAATAGAAACTCCTGCAGCTGGCTTCACTTGGAATAAAGGCTCTATTAAAAGGAGTGTAATCTGTTGTAATAGGAAGCTGTATCTTTATCTGACTCCCTGTTTTCCTGCTGGATTTTTCCAGTCCACCTCTGAGAGGAAACAGCAGCAGGAAAAGCAGCGGCTGCAGCTGATAGAGAGCGAGTGGGACGACGGCACAGGTGGTCCCTTCCATTGGACCGGAGGTGGAAACACCACATACAAAATCATATGTGGAGACCCCTGAACTTAACCTTTGACCTGGGCTTCACCTAACTATACTCACATCTCGCCGTGTAAAATACTTATAAAAACAGATTTTGATGGTTTGCAAATCATTTAAGACATGTGACATGAGGTAAACATAGCCAAGTGAACAAAGCATATGTAAAAATAGCACAGGTAAGGATAGCTTAGGTAAACAAAGCACAGGTAAACAAATCTCAGGTGAACACAGCACAGGTAAGCAAATCTCAGGTGAGCACAGCGCAGGTGAACATAGCACAGGTAAACAAATCTCAGGTAAACACAGCACAGGTTAGCATAGCACATGTTAGCATAGCACAGGTGAACAAATGACAGTCCACTTAAGCAACACAACCTCCATAAAACCAACAACCTAGCAGCCAGAGAATCACCCTCAGCAGGTCATAAAAATATCAGAAAACAGCCCAGAGACTGATGAGACACAGATTTAACGAGAGAAAGGGAATTTACTCACATTATCTGAAGATGAAGGCTGATGTTTGAAGACGTTAACATCCATCATGTCTTTGAATCTCACTGCACTTTTCAGCTGTTAGCTTGTTACAGAGGAGCCGCAAGTTTTCACTAGAAAAAACAGTTAACTCCTCAGGTTCTTCCATAGGAATGAGCAAACTTTGCACCACGTGGTTGGCTGATACATCATGCTTTTAATCAGAGGATATTAACTTGAAACACCTGGTTTCTTAGTTTGTCGTTAGGGCAAGCGCGTGTAGACTGACTGACGTGTAGTACCGCTGCACACCAGGGGGGCGCTGTTTCCCCCATTTGAGCAAACTCAATGAAAAGGGGCAAAAAGGGAGAGAAAGAAAAATAGAAAATGGCAAAGAAAAATAGAGAGTAGATGTGGGAAAAAAATAGATAAAAATAAATATAAATATCCTCAACCTGGCCACCATTGAGTTTATTTATCTATTTATGTGTCTATCTATTCATTTAGTTATTTATTTATAATGCAAAACATTTGCTACATTCTGTGTGTGTGTATGTTTGTGTCTGTGTGTGTGTGTGTGTGTGTGTGTGTGTGTGTGTGTGCAGCTGGTAGTGTGACTAAGCATCGGCCTTTCTTTCACTCATTTTGTTTGTTCCTGTTTGCTCCAGAGCACAGACCATTAAAGGCAGGCAGGACCGTCGGACTCACTGCTGCTCAGGAAAACAGATAAAGCCTGAAAGCAGTTTTCCTATTTAGAAAAGTCTGGTTTCTCCAAAGCATCGCAGTGCTCTGATCCCTTTTAAGGAAGCATCAGCAGGAGCGTGATGAAGCTGCACAGGCCTGAGACGCTGCTTGAGGTTGTTTTCCACTTTTTGATTGTTTCATGTGGACGATTCTCTGCGTTTCCCAGAAGTCTCCTACTCAGTTTTCAATGTTGCTTGGATCTTCTTTTAATTTCGTCTCTTTCAACTGTTGCTGAAATCCTAAATGCTGTCAGAAGCCAGAGTTTCCAGATCCATTCAAACTGGACTGATCAAACACACAGTTGTTTATCTGCACAAGTCATTTATGACCATCTTTGAATCAACACAAAATCTATGTAGTCTTGAGCAACATTCTTCTCTTGCATACATTGAAAACTAGATTGCAATGTGTGGATGAAAGCAATTACAGTTAAACACACTGAGAGCTCTAATGAAAGAACTCAGGAAGCTCATTTGTGGTTGTTTTATTCAGACATGGACAGATCAGGAACGAGTCAGGAAATGAAGCGTCTCCAGAGTGTTGGAGCCTTTTACATCCTGCTGGTCTTCATATCAGTTGACCCACTTCCTTTTGTTAACACTTTAGTCTTTCAAGTATTGCGCAACCCAATTTTTTAATGGATCAGTAAAATACTTTTGATTTCCTGTCTTACCATCTCCCTTTCTTCTCCTTCTTCTTCTTCTTCTTCTTCTTCTTCTTCTTCTTCTTCTTCTCCTTCTTCTTCTTCTTCTTCTTCTTCTTCTTCTTCATCTTCTTCTTCTCCTTCTTCTTCTTCTTCTTCTTCTTCTTCTCCTTCTTCTTCTTCTTCTTCTCCTTCTCCTTCTCCTTCTCCTTCTCCTTCTTCTTCTCCTTCTCCTTCTCCTTCTTCTCCTTCTTCTCCTTCTTCTTCTTCTCCTCCTCCTTCTTCTTCTTGTCATCAGGTCGTGTTGTCAGTGAGTCATCAGGACAGGTTGCCCCCGGTTCACCTCGTTGAAACCCTCGCCGAGCTTTTACATAAGCCCCCACTTCAAATGAATGGAGTTGAAAGCTGGCGAGGAGCGCAGGCCTTTAAGGAATCCTTCAAGAGAAACAGTTTCCAGCTCTGGCAGATTTTTCAGAGAGCAACTGTCTGTGATCCAGATAGTTTAGAAAAGTTTGGGAGGGAGGAGGTTCTGGTGTCCTTTCTCTTGATGTTACAGTGTTTGATGTTCAAGAGCAGCACTGTTCCTCTCATCAACACATTCTTCACTTTTTTAAACTGTTGATGAGAAATTGCCGTTATGTGTGTAAGGAAAACAAGGAGCTGAAGAAAAATCATTCCTGGCCTCGATGTCTTTATGAGCTGCTTTGACCTGTGCGGCCGCTCTGCTCAGGTTCTGAGGATATCGCTTTCAGGTAATGAATGCTGCCCCTATCTTCCAAAACCTCCACATAAACCCAAACCTCCTTTCCCACAGGGATTATGTGTGTGTGTGTGTGTGCGTGGGCATGTGAGTCGATCCCTGCGTGCTTCTGTTGGGAATATACAGCTGACAGGATGGCTGACTTCTCTCCGAGGTAACGGCGAAGGACGTCTGGCAAGCCGTCCTAATTGTGAGGTGAGTGATGGGAGGCAGCTGACAGATGCAACCTTCCCTCACATCCATCTTTCTGAAGGAAAAAAAGAGAGAGCGATATCACTGAAACATTACAAGACTGTGAGATGTGAAATGTGCTTTATTTTCCACAGCAGGTTGGTGTTGTGTTAGATTACAGGACAAGGTTTACCCCAGATAATTGGTTAGCAGAGGTCACCTGATCTTCGGCTGACAACGTTAGCATCAGAGCTAATGAATGCAGGTGTTTTGCCAACAGGGAAACAGATCCAAAATGGAAACTAACCCTAGATGCAAGCTTAACTGTTGACTGTCTAATCTTTAACTACAGGGTGTAAAGTGTGTGTCCAGCTGGTGATTATCAAACTGATATCTGTGTTAGTGTTGGGTCTTAATTTAGGTTAATGATTAGGTTTAGATAATTGGTTGGGATTGGGTTCAGGTTAATGCTAAGGGAAACACCAAGCGGCAACCTCCGGCGCTGAAAAATGAAGCCAATGCGGAAGTGCAAAAAAGCTGCAGTTCCTCGAATAACCACTAGAGCAGGCCGCAGAAGGGAGTCAATTACATTTGAGCCCCATGTTAAAATGTCCGATTTTACCACAGAAAAAAACATATTTACAGCCTGGTTCAAAACATGGCTCTAGTCTCATAAGCTGTTTTTCTACTCCATGACATCTCTGAGGGGGGATTTTTTTATAAGGCGTTCGTTTAAAATATACAGCATACATCATTATGCACAATTCATAGCTGTCAATCTAAGTGGCGCCACTTTGATTGACAACTAGCCACTGACGGTCTAAACGGCGTCACCCCGGCTAATTCTAGTCACTGAGTTTGGGAAAGAGATCGTCGTGGGGTTAGCCGGCTAGCAACGATATTTAGCATTTAACCCAGCTGGTTAGCCGTAGCTAGTTTGATTATTTCGAATAAAGCGGCTTTTTTCAGCCAATAGCATTCATTCAGCCAGCTCATAGGACCCGCCTCAGCTCCGCCCTCTCTCCACCTCTTTGTCCATATTGGAGTAACCGGAGGTAGGCTACCAAGATGGCTACGCACTACGATTTGCTTCATTTTTGCTCTTCAGAAACCTATGGGTGACGTCACGGACACTACGTCCATATTTTATACAGTCTATGGGAAACACATATCGACAAGTAAACAAACTTTCATTCATTTATGTTTGTTTCATATTTACTTTAGAAGAGTTACATTCTCCATTTGTGTCATAATTCATTTGCTGTTTCCTTTGCACTTTGTCATGTTTTGCCTTTTATTACATTATCTTTGTTGTCAACTGTAAAAACGTTTTTGCAATATTTTAAATTTTTTTAATGTACAAACTGAAAAAACAAAAAATGCATATAAAAACTGATGGATGGGATTCAGCCTTTTCCAAATTGTTTTCTTTTCTTCAATTCAATTTTACTTAATTAGCACAAGTTCTTTTTGCAGATATGGCAACATGCAGCTCTGATGAATTACTGCATGATTCATCTAGTTAGTAGATGATGGTCTTAACAGGTGGTTCACTCTTTAAACATGTGGCTGTGTGAATTAGCACCTCGGCTTGTTTTCCCTGTCAAACTGAAATATATTTTATTAAAGAGCAATAATTTCTCGTGACGCTGTGGCAACACTTCAAGCTGTGGTTGAGGCCACAGCAGCAGCTGGTCGAGCTCGAGCTGGTTAATCTGGCTCATTATCCCCCATCAAACTGCAACTTGTCATTTTACATTCAGTGTTTCAACATTACTCCATAATATTGATGATGAAAACATGGTCGCTCTGTGAATTGAGATACAGCTACAAAAAACCTCTGTGGAGGTTGAACAGCCACTTCTCTCTTTGTCTCGTCTTTCACATCTGTTTTCTCAGTCAGTCAGGTTCACTCTGCGAATGAGATCAACCCACACTGGGAGAGCACGACTGTCACCTCCGCCAACTGTGATCCAAAGGAGCTGAAACTCAAACACACACTATTCACATTTTAAATTCAAATTGACTGTGTCAAGAGGCCTGCGGGGGCTCGCTCCCGCCTCGGATGTTCTCCGGTTACGGGGACGCGTGGGCGCTCTCACTCCATCAGATGTAAGAGGACGTCCTCTCCGGTGCCTGATGACATTGACAGGGAGACGCCCACCGGAGTTCCGTCCACTGGATTTCACTGTTTGACTGACAAAACGTCCCATTGATGTGGTGAGTTAAAAAAAACTCAAATCTGCAGAACAAATCTGTTTTTCAGACAATGACCAACAACCTCACTGCTTAACAACTGATTCTTGATATAAATCTGAATCATTTGTCAAAGCCAACAACATGAACATCACTTGATCAAGAAATCTAAAAAAAGCACTTTTCTGTTTACATTTTGTCTGATGTTCTCTCATAAGGTTTAATTGTTCATTCATGTTTTGAAGGATGACTTTGCCTGTGAGCAGCTCTGAGAGCCATCCTCATGACTAATGACTTTGAAGCTGCAGATATTCACGTAGTCACTGAATGTGGTTGAACACACTGGGATGTTTTAGCTCTTCCCCGTTAGCAACATTTCAGTTTTCTCTGGTCTGCATTGGAGGAAGCTTTTGAGCTCCTCATATCTTCGCATGCAAATTGCATTCCATAGGACTGGTCTTATGAAGCAGAATAATGGATTCAATATTTTGCTTAAAGCTACACTTTTTTTCTATTCTGTTTCTCTTTTATTACAGCCAGATGTGATGTGTGTAATATTGCAATATGTTTGATTTCAGGGAGGCTTTTACAAAGTAAATCCAAAGTTGAATACTTGTTCTGTGAGTCAGTGAGACTATATGTAGATAATTTAGGCAGAACACTATAGATTATATGATCAAATAAATCATGTATTAATCAGTGTCAGATATTTTTCATACATTGATTTGATACAAAACAAAAGGCTGTTTACCAGAATGTAGAGTCGGTGTGTATTTTATACTGGACTCTTCTGAAGTTTCTGATCTCCACTGAAGATCAAGAAGCGCTGACAGATCTGATATTTGAGGTTTTTGCAGTGAGCGAACACTGTGGATGGATGTGTGGATGCTGGTCCCTGACAGCTGCTTCCTTCCAGAGGCCGGACAAACCTTCCATTTAAAAAACCAGCTCCACAGAGAGAGGCCGAGCTGAGAACATCCTCCCTGCCCTCCAGGCCAGAATCCTGATGTTCGAGCGTTTCCTTCAAATGTTGCTCCTTGGAAGGCCTCTGAAAGAGCATTTGGAGCCATGAAGCAAGAAAACTATCCTGACTAAAAAATCTTATTTATGGGCTATTTATGAAACAATACCTTGATATACACTGAGAGCATCAAAGTTTGTTTCTCATTTATCTCTCAGACAATCATTAAAAATTACAGATATATTTTCATTGATATTCTGTAAACAAAATATTAGAAACACATTTTATAATAAAGCATATAATTGACCAACAACACAGCCTCCATAAATGACCATGGAGGAAAATCAGCATCTCTCAAAAACAGTTTAAAAGGAAGCTTCTCATTAGAACCTTGTTGAAGATTCCATTGGTTTTAGCTGGATGCATGTTCAGAAAACTTCAACTTAAACATTCAAAAATTTAAATTTAGTGTAAAAGAGGTTTGAATTCTGTGCATATTCCAATCATCATGTTTGCTTGATTTGGGGAGAGGGAGTCTTTCACACACTCGTCTCCTCCTACACTCACCTCACAGCACAGTGACCTTCCTGTCAGTCTGAGCTCAGCAGATTCAAGGTCACACACACACACACACATACCAGCCTTGAATCTCTGGCATTCCAGAGCAGCGATATGGTGAAATACTGACTGAGGATCAAAGTCAGTCCTGGTAACATCCCTGTGTTAGACTCATCCTCTCAGAGTCAGGACATCAAGTTTCCTCTGTCTTATTAATAACAATTGATCTTTAAGTATTAGACATAAATCTGCATCTTTATTGGCAATTAAAGAAACTTGTACTAGCTTTTCTCTTCATTGACTCACAAACACACATAAAGGGAAATGAGTCGTCCAGCTGTTCATCTGTTCGTCAACTCCTGCTGCAAGTTCAGCGTCGGCATGTTGCCAAAATGTGGCCGATGTTATTAAATAAAGGGAAAGCAAAAATATAGTTTGACATTTTGCAAAATAAAAATTATCCACTGTCTTTCTGTGGATTAAATGAGAATATCAATATTGCTTTTCACATCTGTATAGTAAATATGAAGCCACTGCCAACAGCTGGTTGGCTCAGCTCAAAACAAACACTGGAAACAGGTGGAAACTGCAAGATTCAGGAAAACAACTGATGCAACTTAACGTGTTAATTAATGAGTTTTAGAGATGCTGGGAGGTGGATTTCATGAGATTTCAGAGTTAATGTAGAAAAAGTTCAGAATGAGAGTATTTCAACAGAAATGACAAAATGTGTGATTTGCTCAGTGTTTTGTTCATTCTGACGAGTATTTTCCAACAAAATCCAGCCTGACTGTTGCGTGTTTGTATTCCAGTGTCCCACCAGCTGTGTCTTTCATCTAACGGCTTTATCTCAGTGAGAGTCCCAGTGTGTGTGAAGCAGCAAGTATTTTGTAACAGTAAGTGTTTGCTGTGGTCTTATAATTGTACCATTGGATCAGTGGATGATGCAAACTGTGAACATCGCAACACTAAACTGTTCCAATGTGCAGCCTGAGCTTCGTTAGAGAAAGTTACATCCAACAAGCTCCTCTGTGCTTCATCTCCTTCTGTCTCTTTCAGCTTCTCCTCATGTTGCCTTTTGACCAAACACAGTCATTCCACCCCCTGAGAGCAGCATCACTGACCTTATCAGGAGGCATTTCCCAGCACTGCTCCCAGTTTTCACACATGATTCACCCTCGTTTTTAAACATTTCCTCCTTCAGGTCTGAGCTGCAGGAGGGAACAAGTGTAAGAACAATGGAATTTGGATCAAGTGACACAATCCTTCCATCGACTGTACAATGAGAAGGAGGCTTCCTGTGGAGCGCTGCCAGATCAACACTGGCAACATACGGTCATGTCAGCAAGAATAGAGACTTTTAATGGCAATGACTTAAGGTGAAATCCCATCTTCAAGTTGAACTAAAGTCATGTGAAATAGTTCACCTATACAATAAGTTACATTACATGAGGATGCATTGGGGTCCAGTTTGTTCTGCATCATACTTTGCTTTATGCACATCTTTATAGTTAATCGTAAATATATATATTCATGTCAGATTCCTGTAAAGTTTTCCAGAAGGAGCTCATTTCTGTCCAGAGTCTTATCAAAGTGTGATGTTTTATTCTGTTGCTGTAAAGGCGTGGAGCAGGAGACATATGGTTCACTTGAAATGAACCCAAGCACCTCTGGGATTAGTCCTTTAATGGCCCAGTGATATAGAACAGGGCAGCAGCCAAATCCACATTATAGAGGGTTGTAAATGTCTTATTAGTCAAACTCAAGGTAATGCAGGAGAATGAGGGAGCTGCTTTGTACCAGCAGGTTGTTAATGTTATGAACTGAACAAACTAAATGTTGTTTCAGATATTTTGGGGGGATAGTTGCAGGAATGAAAAGCATCATTTAATGGTGTAATAGATATGTGAGAATATTAGATTAAAACATTTAAAAATTCAACTAAAATGATCAGGAGAATTTGAAGAAATAGCAATTTTAAGCATTAGTTGTCTTGTAAGATCACTTTGTGCCTCAAGATGTCTGATAGCACAGTAAATGTAAAGAAAGGAGCATTACACCTATTTTCCTCATTAAACAGGAAAAAATAGCCTCTGAATTCAAGTTTCTCTTTTTCCAAACTTTCCGAACCAAGACAAGCTTGTTTGTCTTACTAAGTTATCGTAAAACACACTTGATTCAAACTCAACAAAAACAAGATACAACTCACCAAAACTGTCTTGGTTTGTCTTTGCATTTTCCAGTAGAACCTAACTGCAAGGCTAATTTAGATAACCAGCTAATGGCAGCTTTTCTGATGATATGCTGTCCTCCATTTGTTTGCAGTGACATTCGACAGGTGGCCAATTCTTCCTTTTTAATCTTGCTGTAACTTTGTTCACTTTATGGGCAACAAGCAAGAAGCTGCTCAATGTGGCCGAAATAAGAAAATTAGGCAGCAGTGAAATGAGAAGTTGAGCTTTGATTTGCTTGTTTATAGGCTAGAAATAGTGAAAGTGGAGCTTCATTCACTCGACATTGACAATATAAATGAGAGAAGAAGAAACTGAGCATGAATTTTAAACGGTTGATATTGATTTTAATAGTAAAGGATTTCTCCGAATGGGGAAGATCTCTGTCCCTGCAGTGAGCTTGTATTTTCAAACATTTCCAGTTTTGTCTATTACTGATCTTAATGAGCATTGAAATTGTGATGCACAGTTTGATGGTGCTGTATGTTTTCATCTCTTTAACGTGCACAGAAAATAATGTTGAGATTTCATGTTTCTCCACAAACATATAAAGTCTATTTCAAACATTTCTCAATGAATCAGCTTGTCACATTTCAACATCTGTATCACACTAATGCTTTTGGCTCCACAGTCCAGTTTGTCTTCAGGGTGGAGCATCAAAGCAGCTGATATCCACTGAGCATGAAAACCTCTTCACAGGCTCATTATGTGTCAGATAAGGTCAGCGGAAGATAACGGTCAAACCTATGGTCGTTTAGATCTCTCACACTTTGCCAGAGGACAGCGAAACACAGGAAATCGCTCAATTTGCTTCAGGGGTTTTCCAGTGTTGCTATGACAGTAATGACCACAAACAGGCCGATGCTTCGACCCCAGAGAAGTGACCGTGTGTGATGGAGGAAATTACACGCTAAACATGACCCGTGGCCAAAGTGCTGAGCGGCCAAACACGATCATCAAGTTTATGATGATTAAACCACAGCTTCTATTGTCTGTGTTTGCACATGTACATTTGTGTGTGTGTGTGTGTGTGTGTGTGTGTGTGTGTGTGTGTGTGTGTNTGTACATTTGTGTGTGTGTGTGTGTGTGTGTGTGTGTGTGTGTGTGTGTGTGTGTGTGTGTGTGCACTTGTCGCTGGCTTGCATGTGAAGCTTCGTCCTCCACACCCAGCTGAATCAGTGTTTATCCCCGGACCGGGTGTGAAGTGAAGCAACAGTTTGGGGGTCTGCCCGTGAGAAAATGATGGGAGGTTTTGTTTTGTTTTTTCAATCCTGGTCCACAGAGAAAAAGTTAATGAGTTTTCAGGATGATGAACTAACACACCACTGAAACGGTTCCCTGTTCTGAGATCAGAACAAGTCTGAGCTGTGATCTTTTCTTTTTTTGGAGGTCAATTTAAAATGAAAGTTTTGCTCATCCAAAACTTCATGGGAACATTTTGAAGTAAGAACCTTCATGAAAGAAAAACATCATGAACAGGAGATAAAGGCAGTTTTTTCTAAAATTCCAAGACCAGGAAATATCTTGGAAAAGCTTTTGATATTTTAAACAAACAAACAAACAAAAATCCCACAAAAGATTTTTCTGTGGCCACTTCCTTCACCCACATAAACAAGTTTTAACATTAATTTACTGTTACATGCATGAAAATAACCACATGCTGGGATTCATCATCTGGGGACCATGAATACATCCATTCATCTATATCATACTTCACTACACAAGATTAGGAAACCTTTGACTTGCTTGAGGAGCTAGAGGTAAGGTCAGAGGGTCATTAGGATTTTTCCTCTGGGCACCATGAATATCATGAGTACCAAATTCCAAGGAAATCTGTGACAGTAAATCAAAAGTCTGGACCAACTGAGGCAGAGTCTGACACAGGTTGATGTATAGAAAAATTGTTTAATGACAAAAAGGTTGACAAAAACACAAAAAGAGAAATGGGGCTGGTTCCGGTGATGGCGGCAGGCTGGCTGGTAACAGGTGACTGGAGATGAGGCTGGAAACTCTGGCAGAGACTCACAGCAAACGAGTGGCAAGAGCTGGATCTGAAGAAAAGCATGCAATTAGGAAAAGTGAAAGCAATTAGGAGTGAAATCTGGCACCAGAGTGGAGACCAGCCTTATATAGGAGAGTTGATTGGCATGATTGAGAGCAGGTGTGCCTCATCTGCCAGGTAACTAGGAGGGGGGAGGGGAAACCAGCCACGCCCCCCTGTCACAACTGAGAGAAGCAGAACAGAAAAAACACAAAACACCAACACCATGACAGAAATCCATCCAGTAGTTATTGATATATTTCAGTAGAGCCCTATCAACCCAACACTAGCAGGATGCTAATGTAGCTAAAGAACAAAGCTACAGAACAAGCAGCTTTTACTGAAGCAGAGTCCACATGAATCCACTTATTAATTCAGTTCCCTGTTGCAGCGCTGACCCGGCATTTTGCACATGTTTTACTAACTACCCACGGGACGTCAACTCCCAGTGTTTTAAATGGAAAGTGAAAGAGGCCAAGCAGTCAGATCATCTGCTCAGAAAAATGCTGGGTGTGAAATACAGAATGAAAAATCTATCACTGAGCAAATAGAGACGTTCTCAGAATGTAATGTCACGCTCGACAGAGATCACCTCCAGCAGCAGAGGACCTCACAACATGACGCTGACACAATGCTGCCGGCCTCGTCGTGGAAACTGTGAGCTGCCACGGAGTTAAAACCAGCAGCTCGCCAAGCCACATGATAAGAGGCCCCCGCCAGAGGAGCGAGCTGGGAGCAGGAGCTGGTGTTGGAAGTCCCAGCTGGCTGAGAGGAGACACACTCACACTGTGTTTCACTGACTGTATATCACTGTTTAAATGATGGTCTGTTCAGTCCATGTTCCTCTTATTTTGGTGACTCTGCTGATTTTTCATCCTGTCATTCAAACAGCAGGACAAAAACATTTCATCCTTCCATTTTTATTTTTTTTCGCACTTTTTAAAATTTGGCTTCCTGTGGGAGAACAGCAGTCGTTTCCTTTATCTCTTGCTGTTCACACAGATCTTCATGAGCCGCCACTGCTGCTGCTGCTGCTTGAAATGCAAAGTATGACAGCTCCCGTGTGCCAGAAGATTTTTCACTGGAAAAATATCTGTCCAACATCCAAAGTTTACAACAGCTAATTTAAGAGCTCTCAGGAACTGGGTGTGGGTTTGCATCTTTATTCAGTTAAATCTCTGGTGCAGAAAAGCCAGTCATGCTTTTATTTATAAAAAGAAATAATAATGTGGGTCATTGCATAAAATCTCACATTTCTCCTTTTGACTTTAACTTAAGAAAGAAAGAAAACAGTTTATTATTTTACTCTAAGTGTGATTACGGACAAGTGTCTGTTGACTCCGTCTTGACTGTGAATAAACTCAATTCAAGCTGGCAGTTTAAATGAATCCAGGCGAAGAGTTTGCTGGCAGAGAGAGAGGAGGCCTCGATATTCTTGGGTGGCATTCAACGCTCTGCGACCACTTAGCGTTACCCTGAATACACTGCATGTCTGCAGACAACACAGAACACTAAAACACTTCCAAATGGAGGGAAGGGAGAAAGAGAACAGAAACGTGTTGGGTTACAGACTGAAAAACAAGAAGTCACAACAGAACAGAGGAGAATGAGCTCAAATAGAACATAAAGTGATGAGGGGTCATGTAAGATTTGGTCGTCAAGAAAAAAATGATTTTCTTCTTCTTCATTGTCATTCATTCATCCAAAATCTGAGCAGAGAACGTTTAAAATGTTTTAAGAAAAATACCAGCATGCAGGCTCAAGCAATATAAATAAATTCAAGTCAGATTTTATGTTTATCTTATATTTTATGGCTCTGAAATCCCTCATAGCTCAACTGGTCATGTGGGTAACAGGAAGTGTATGGTACCGAGACTGCCAAGATTTATGATCAATATTTATGTATGTATTTATTTGTGAGTTTCATATTAAGATGGGAATCAAATTGAGGTCAGCATAATCCAAAATAACAAACATTATTTAACGAAGAATTTAATGTGTGAATGCATTATTTGGCTTAGTGGCATGGCAAATAATTCACTGCATTCATCCTCACATCTTTGCAGTTTCAACATACTGCTGCTGTAGTGTCAGTGTAGTACCACTAGAGGGCGCCACACTCCAGGATAAAGGCTCCTGAGTGAATAGTTTCAAATAAAAATTTACTGCTAATGCCACAATCAGCATTTAAACTA
>JBBMOC010001078.1:0-14828 GCA_037975185.1 Centropyge bicolor | reverse complement strand
ACACACACACACACACACACACACACACACACACACACACACACACAGTTGACCCCGTGGCCTAGTTTGAGTGTGTGTGTGTTAATTCAATCAGCTGAGTTCAGGCCTGGTAGAGATGAGAAGACATCTGTCAATCATCTGTCCTGATGAGGAGGAGGAGGATGAAGGTTCAGTAAAATTCTCAACACACTAAATCTGAATGTTCAGACATCCCAGGGCCCTCAAACATGACACAAAAGTAAGGACTGAGCAGCAGCAGGAGGAAAAGGACAGAAGACAAGAGGAGAGAAAAAGGAGAGGACTGACCGGTAGACTCTAATTAAAATAACATGTGGTTGTTATTGTGCTGCAGAGACCGAAGGGAGGGGGAGGGGGAGGAGGAGGAGGAGGAGGAGGGACTGTGGAGGCTGACCAGGACCAGACAGGCTCTGGTTTTTGGGGACAGTGGCACTGCAGGACTCCAGGCCTGGACGCAGTCAACCACAGAGGAGGAGGGAGGAGGAGGAGGAGGAGGAGGGAGGCCAAAACCCTCCAAAACCAGATGAAAGTAGGAGGGGGGAGGGCTCCTTCAGAGGAGGAGGAGGAGCTCAAACAGAATACTCACCAACATATTTACTGGCAGAGGAGTTTCTTGTTTTAAAACTTCTTATGATCCTTCTTATTATTTCAATTAATATCAGTTTGTTCTAAATCACATTTTAGCTGGTTACCAATAAAACAAAGAGCAGAAAGTCTCACTGATCATAAACTCAGCTGCAGAGACTGATTTTTAGAAAGAAAAAAAAATCTATCGCAATCAATCAGACTTTAATTTTTATATTATATTATATTATTATATTATATATTATATTAATATTTATTTGATTGATTTTATATGAAAAAAACAGTGCAGGACTTTTAGGTTCTTTACTGTTTAAAGATTTGAGTTACATCACTTTGTTAATCGTCATTGTTTCAGTGTTTTACATGTTAATGTCTGAAAGTTTATCCACAGTGTGTATATGTTCACACACACACACACACACACACACACACACACACACAGAAGCTGTGATAAGAGTGTACTGCTGATAGCACAGATTACGGTGTCCAGTACAATCAGATAACATCAGTCATGTGGCGTCCACTCGGCCGATTAGGACGATAAGGACATGGTGTCATGCTGTAAAGACTTGTGAATGTAGGGCTCTATAAATTCCGTTTTATTTTTCCCCAAATTTCGATTTTCCATTTTAATTTTTTGGAATTCCATTCATTTTTTCTAACCTTTTACTCATATTTTACCACAAAAGAGTGTGTTTTAATAATGTTTATGAATAAAATGCACCATAATTAAGTGGAAATGACCTGACATTCATTGAGGCAACACAACAATGCACTTTTCCTCTCTACTTTATTGCTGCTTCATGCAACACAACATTGCACCAAGTACTTCAAATAAAAAATGTTTCCAGTGAAAACAAATGGCATATTAAGAAATAATAATAAAGAGCTCAATTAGCCTTTTTTCTTCAAGTGAAAATATGCTTGACTTTAAAAAAATATGACTTTTGGACAACAGGTGGTCATCACATTTATTTTTCTGCTTCCAGTCAACAGAGTGTTGACAAAATGTACAAAATAACACGTCGCCTGACACATCGATGGGAACTGCTCAGCTCTGTATTTAGGCGTTAGCGTCGTATTACGTAGCTTTTTAGCAGATGGGGGGAGCGCCATGTTTGCATATGGTTTAAAAAGGGGCGTGGGGCAGGGGTTGTGTCACATTGATTAGCAACCCCCGGGAACGATTGCCGAGGTTGATGTTCCTCTTTCTCATGAAAACAACATTTCCGCGATATTCCGCATTAAAGATAAATTCCGTTTTTATTGTCCAATTCCGCGATCGCGGAAATTATAGGGCCCTATGAATGTTCCCGACTCTGTCGTTCAGACGTTGAGTCAAACCAGATGAAGTGAGTTCATCACAGCTTTTACAGCATCAATATGAACAACACAGCTGGTAACAGGATGAAGACATCAACACAACCAGGAATCATCCAAACACAAACCACAGGAAACTTTATCACCACAGTCTCCTCCTGATTTCATTAAGATCACAAATATGTTTTCTTGAATTTTGGTGCAAAAATATTTAAAACGATGCAGCAGACATTTAGAATATTTCCCACAGTGGAAACATCAAAGAGCTTTAATACAACAGCACAGTAAACCACGTCGTCCCGTCAGGGCCCAGAGACGTGACCGTTTGTTCAAACAACTTTCCAGGGGGAGTCCAACCTCGACAACACAGAGCTGCTCTTTGTTCCAGGAGGATCATCTCCTGGCCACGAGCTCTCCACCACATCCAGGACCCGGTGGGACTCCAGACCTGGTCTGACACTGGACCACCAGCTGAGACAATCCTACAGATTAATCCTCCACAACATCAGCAGGACACATCTGTTCCTCACCCGGGACTCAGTGCAGGTTCTGGTCTAGGTCCATCCTACATCCAGGACCCGCTCAAACCAGACCCCCCTCACTTCCACCACGCTCTGCCACAGCCAATCAAACCTCAGTGCGAGGGACCAGAGGGCTCAACAACATCTAGACTGATTCCTGTCCATGGGGACGCTCAGGGACGCTGCAGCTGATGACCACTCCACTAACTTGGACGAGTTCACGGCAGCACAATGAGCACTGGTGCCCCTCAGGGCTGCGTGCTCGGTCCACTGCTGTTCAATCACAGCTCGAATCACATCGACAACACCACTGACGAAACATCCGATCTCTGAACGTGGCCTACACAAAAGAGACAGTTTGACTTCAGCAGATTAACAACTCTCCCCCAGCAGGAGGAGAGCCCCACCTGGACCATCAACACCAGCTCAACAGCGTCTCTACTTCCTGTGAAGGTTGAGAGACGCCCCTCATCCTCGCCATATTTTACAGAGGGACTGTCGCTGAGAACAGACAGTGAGGAGATCATGCGCGTCTCTCTGTCCTCCATCAGACATCCACATCACACACTGCATGGACGAAGCCCCCAGGTCTGTGGACGAACCCACACACACTCTCCACCCTCCTGCTGTCCCACTGGGGGGCAGTGGTGACCTAGTGCTTCTTGTAACTGGTGGGTCACCGGCTCGAGTCCCTGGACTGGCAAAGGTTGAGGTGGGAAGGTGAGAGTGACCCCCTCCCCCTCTCCTTGGCTTTAATAATAATTGTTCAATGCACTTATTTGAAAACATTTTGGATAAAATCGTCGGCTAATTTCATGTAATGGCACATATACAAATGAGGTAAAAATGAGGTCAGTGAAAATAGAACCAGGAAACACTTTGAGTCTCTAAATGTGGAAACCTCAGATTATAATAAATAACTGACTGTTTTCTTAAACTGATTCTAACGTGGACCAGGTTAGACTCTTAAACAGCACTTTGAAACCAAAGTGTCCTCAATGCAACAATCAAAGCTCACAGCATCACACAGACAAACAGCTCCAGCTCCAGACACTCGACCACACATGGACAGAAGCTAACGTGTTAGCTCAAGTAGCTCCAGTCAACTTTCTGAGAGAGGAAAACAGATGAAAGGCAAAACACACACACACACACACACACACACACACACACAATGAGAGAGAGAGAGAGAGAGAGAGACAGAGAGAGAGGAATGGAGAGGCTTTCAAATCAAATGGAGTCAAACTGACGCCAACTTTACATCAAACTGAATAACTGCAGCCAACGCTCACAGACACACACACACTAACTACACAGCACCCTACTATTCACTATTCCCAACTTCACAACATAACTGAACTTTGTGTGTTTGTAGTAAAATGTGTGTCGTACCTCAGTGTGTCCCGCTGAAGAGCAGCAGCCTGACTGAAGTAAGCAGAGAGCGGCAGCCCGACCACACACACACACACACTGACACCCCCCCCTTCACCAACTGAATGGCAGATGGGCGGTCCCAGGAGGGGGGGGGGGTGTCGCTAAGGCAACAAAGACTTTGTGAAAGGAGTGAAAGGAGGAAGGAGGGAAAACTTGGCACTGGAGTGATACCTGGACTGTACACACACACACACACACACACAACACACACACAGCTTCACAAGCATGATTCACATTCAAACTGAAGCCTTTTTTCTCCAAGGCTTTCTGTCCTGACAAATCCCAAATCATGACGTGCATATACGAGGTTTCCAGCCAACAGCAGAGTATCATGTTGTGTGTGTGTGTGTGTGTGTGTGTGTGTGTGTCAGGTCAATATATCAGCTAGTCAGTGTATCGGACTGGAAACTTCACAATAAACTACACTCACTTCACTGCACAGATCAACACACACACACACACACACACACACACAGAGGAATTTTGATCATGATCAATGTCAACATCACATCTTGAACAAGGACTCACTGATTGAAACAGTCCGAAGGAGCTGATGCTGATGATCAGCTCATCATCCTCCTCTCACCATGTTCACAGAACAAGCAAGGAGACAGGGAGGAGGTGAACCAACAGTCACTAACACAGAAACAGACCTGAGGACAGATGTGAACTGTTGTCTCTCTGCTGTACAGTCGTCTCCTCCTTTGACGACTCTGAGTCCAGAAATGACAAACCACTGAGCAGCACTGACTTTTCCATGAGATGCAGCCTATTTGTCTGTGCTTGCTCCACTCGATTCACCATGAACACGTCCAGCTGAATTTACACATCATGACAACAAGGACACCACGACACACACACACACACACACACACACACACACACACACACACACACACACACACACACACACTACAGTACAGGGTCATGTGGACAAAGACCATCACCCCCTTTTACAACAGAGTCCAGTACACAAAACAATATTGACACTCTGTCCCAGGTCCTCACCCCCCCACCCACCCCTCACCCCCGGCCTCAATGCAAGCTGTCATTTTCACTGCAGGAGAACGAGAGGCGGCGGGGGAGGAGGTGAAGTGTCAAAGCTTCCTCACACAGACAGAAGAAAGCAGCTGCTGTGTTACACCTTCAAAAGGAGCTGATGGATTCAAACTGTATTTCAACTCAGTGTGATGATGAAGATTCAGACAGGTGCTGTTTCCTGCTGAATGAGGAAACCTGTGTGACGTCAGTATGTTTGGCTGTTTGGAATGTAAAGCAGGGATGTGAATTGGAAGTGTTCCGGATCAAAGTTCTAAATAAAGGCAGCCATTTTCAGAACTCAGTGTCACCCACGGTCCCATTGAACAGAGTGAGGGTCAGACTGCAGCGGCTCAGGACCCAGGCAACAACAACCCTCACTCATTCACCAGCGCCCACAGTGACTGTACCTGGTCCAAGAAGCGGTAGAGCCGGACGGTCCGCTCGATCTTCTGGCCCGTGGTTTTGACCCGCTGGGAGAAATCCTGAAGCTGAGTCCAGAAAGACTGAACTTTGACCTCATAGACCTGGAGATCAGGTGACGACACGTCGCCCCAACACTCCAGACGCCCCAAGAGCGCCTCACCTCGTCGACAGTGCTCCTGCAGAGAGAAGAAGAGAAGGGGCCGCCATCACTGCTCTGTGTGTGTGTGTGTGTGAAGTGTGTGTGTGTGTGTGTGCGTGTGCGTGTGCGTGTGTGTGTGCGTGTGTGTGTGTGTGTGAATCTGTGTGTGTGTGAATCTGTGTGTGTGTGTGTGTGTGTGAAGTGTGTGTGAATCTGTGTGTGTGTGTGAATCTGTGTGTGTGTGTGTGTGTGTGTGAAGTGTGTGTGAATCTGTGTGTGTGTGTGTGTGTGTGAATCTGTGTGTGTGTGTGTGAAGTGTGTGTGAATCTGTGTGTGTGTGTGTGTGTGTGTGTGTGTGTGTGAATCTGTGTGTGTGTGTGTGTGTGTCGTACGTATGCAGTTGTGTGGAAATCTTTGAAGTCCTGCTGTTTTTTGTTCAGGAGCTCCAGAGAATCCTCAGGCTCATCCAGACTCTTCAGACGAACCTCCCCGACCTGCTCCAGCCACGAGCTCACCTGAACACACAGGTACACACATCGTTTCAGGGCCTCATGTTCATCTGACTGGCTGCTTGACTTTGGACAGAGCAGTGAGAACATGAAGCAGACCCTGAGGACCAGCTGGGACCTGATGGTCACAGGTGTGTGAGCAGAGTGTGCACTGAGCGTGCTCACTGACCTCACTGAAGCCCTGCTCCAGGTTCCTGAACTCCAGGATGAAGTGCAGCTCCTGAGTCCTGGAGTTGGACAGAGTCACCAGGCGGTGCAGCAGCTCGTCCACCTCATCGTACAGAGCGGACACGGTCTCCACTGCCGCCCGGTGATCCTCAGTCACACTGATGCTGCTCTCCTCTCTGCGGAGCCGGGACAGCGAGGCCCCGCCCTCCTGCTGTAGCTGCACCAATCGGCTGTCTTGGAGGATGCTGCACATCACTGCCTTGTATCTGGACAGCAGCAGCTCGGCCTCCTGGGAAAGAGAAGAGCGGTTTGCTAAAAGTGCTCTGGGACGCAAGGGGCTGCTGGATGCTGGAGTGGAGGAATAACTAATATTAATATCATGGTCATTTCAGCTTCTGTTGACTCCTGGAGAAGGTTCATGTTCACCCTGACTTCCTGCCCTGCCTGTGTGTGTGTGTGTGTGTGTGTGTCACCTGAGCGGCAGCAGGTAGAGGTGTGGACTGCAGGATGTTGATGGTTTTCTGCAGCAGCTTGATGACGTTTTCACACTGACTGGTGAGCTGCTCCACTCTCTGAAACCCACAAACAACCATCAGGATGAGTCCTGTGGAGTCACAACTGACTGACTGTTTGTCCACCTGTTGGCAGGTCACACCTGACACTGGTCCACACATTCAAGCCAACAATGTGGAGAACATACAAGCAGCATATTAAACAAAGCCTTATTCTGAAGCACGAGACAAAATAAAAACACTATGAGTCAAAGTCACTTCTTTTCAATCTGAAGACTGATGAGGAGCCACAGAGGTGACAAACTGAGCAGGGACCTGTGACACCTCAGCTGTGACCATCCTGTCAGTACGAATGAGTGCGTTTCATGTGTCGAGGACTGACCGATCTGAAGCAGAGCCAGCTGCTCTGACTGAAGCTCAAAGATCCTCCAAACTCTGCAGGAAGCTGCTGCAGCTCCACCTGCTTCTGGAGGGACTTCAGAGAGCTCAGCACCTCCACCTGCACCTGCACACAGACGCAAGGCACAGAGACAAGACACAGAGAGACAGGACACAGAGAGACAAGACACAGAGAGACAAGACACAGAGAGACAGGACACAGAGAGACAGGACACGGAGAGACAAGACACAGAGAGACAGGACACAGAGAGACAGGACACAGAGAGACAGGACAGAGACATAAGACAGAGACACAAGACACAGACACAAGACACAGAGAGACAAGACACAGAGACACAAGACACAGAGACACAAGACACAGAGAGACAAGACACAGAGAGACAAGACACAGAGAGACAGGACACAGAGAGACAGGACACGGAGAGACAAGACACAGAGAGACAGGACACAGAGAGACAGGACACAGAGAGACAGGACAGAGACATAAGACAGAGACACAAGACACAGACACAAGACACAGAGAGACAAGACACAGAGACACAAGACACAGAGACACAAGACACAGAGAGACAAGACACAGAGAGACAAGACACAGAGAGACAGGACACAGAGAGACAGGACACGGAGAGACAAGACACAGAGAGACAGGACACAGAGAGACAGGACACAGAGAGACAGGACAGAGACATAAGACAGAGACACAAGACACAGACACAAGACACAGAGAGACAAGACACAGAGACACAAGACACAGAGACACAAGACACAGAGAGACAAGACACAGAGAGACAAGACACAGAGAGACAGGACACAGAGAGACAAGACAGAGGGACAAGGCACAGAGAGACAGGACACAGAGAGACAAGACAGAGACATAAGACAGAGACACAAGACACAGACACAAGACACAGAGAGACACAAGACATAGACACAATACACAGAGAGACAAGACAGAGACACAAGACACAGACACAAGACACAGAGAGACACAAGACAGAGGGACAAGACACAAAGAGACACAAGACAGAGGGAAAGGACACAGAGACAACACAGAGAGACAAGACACAGAGAGACAGGACACAGAGAGACAAGACAGAGACATAAGACAGAGACACAAGACACAGAGAGACACAAGACAGACACAATACACAGAGAGACAAGACAGAGACACAAGACACAGAGAGACAAGACAGAGACATAAGGCACAGACACAAGACAGAGGGACAAGACACAGAGAGACACAAGACAGAGGGACAGGACACAGAGACAACACAGAGAGACATGAGACAGAGACACAGTCTTCATGTATAAGTGATGTGAACACTTCAGCACTTCAGTAACCAAGTTACAGTCAGTTGTCTTCGACATGACATAAACCGGTTTCTGAAATCTGGATCATGGGTTACAGAACCCTGATGTCCTCGGGTAGATTTCTATACAGGTGACCAGGTGACCAGGTGACCAAAGAGCAGTTCACCAGCTCACCGTCCTGACCGTGATCAGGTGTCAGGTGTTACCTGTGTGGCTACAGGTCTGTCCAGACGTACAGACGAGTCCTTGTTGACCAGCAGTAACACAGTGTGGACCGAGCCTGGTATGTTCTCCTGTACACACACACACACACACACACAATTCAAACAAGTTTTTATATTTCAGTGTTCAGATTAAATCAAGATTAAAATAAAGATTTCTGAGAATTTCTTTTAGAAAAATATTATGCGAAACAGTAAGTCTTCTGTAGAACGTGAAGAGAGCACAGGTTGAATGTTGGTGTAACTGGAGCGTGTTGACCTCACTGTGAGTAGCTTAGCGTGTCTGTCTGGAGGCTTCTGTCAGTCAAACATTTTGAATCACAGATAAACTGTCTGTCTATGATAACCTGAGCTGTCGGTCACCTCTCACACAAACTGCTGCTCAGAGTTTCATCCATAAACACAGTTCAAGGCCAGAGACGATGGAATCAATGCGTCCTGACCGTCATCTCACTGCAGACAGACAGAAGTCTTTACACTGTTGTTGCTATGAACCAAGAAGTTCAGGATCCTTTTTCTTTGGATCTTTGAGAAGTTTGCATCTGATTGTGGAACTGTCTCCCTCTGCTGGTCAGTGACCAATCACACGTGTGACGAAGATCAAGTGAGCGAGAGCAGTGAGTAAAGGCCACAGGTCTGTGCCATCAGAAAACGGTTGGACAACATGAAAGTAACACACTAAAGAAGGAAATGCAGTGTGTTTGAGCTGTGACTGCTGACCTTCAGATTAATGCTGCACCCTTTCAAGCCTCTGAGCTCATTGTGAATGAACCATGTGTTTGTTGTTTCTGTAAATCCATCTGACGCAGTGTTGTTACAGCAGAACTCTACAATACAAATGATGGAAACAATCAAAGGGCAGTGAGACCCAACTGTCACTTCTGGATGGGTGAGTTCATAGTCCTCAGACTCTTGCAGCTTCTGTTTGTCACATGACTCTCTGCAGTGATCTGTGGGGTGCCTCCTCCTCTCAGTGCTCACACTGAAACAAAGTGAGTTCACGTTCCCAGGTGGCTTCAGTTTAGACTCACCTGCAGGGACCTGAGGGCGGAGAACAGGGCGGGAACAGGAGCAGCTCTGCGGGCGTCCACCAGCACCGTCAGCCCCGGCGCTCGCACCTCCTTCCTGCACACACAGGAAGTGATGTCAGAGGAGGGACACTCTGCAGTGACATGAGTGAGAGCTGTGAAGCAGGTGGCGGTTCATACCTGAGCGTGGAGGTGTAGTAGAGGAGGAGGCGGAGCAGCTCAGCACTGTCACAGTCGGGGTTCGACCACACAGCGTTCCTGGTAGAAACCGTCAGCAGAGCTCGACCACTTCTGTCTCTGGTTCCTGCAGAGGGACACAGAGGACACCATGAGGACAGGAAGCTCCTCATTAACTTCATGTACAGCTAAAGATTCATTCGTGTGTAAACTGAAATTTCTGAAAGTTCAGAAAATAAGAAAAGGAAAGAGACCAGACCAAACTGTGCGTCGGTGTCTGGTATCTGTCACATGTTGGTTTGAGTGTAATGTTCCTGAGTCACAGTGAGTGAGTGAAGGTTTTTATGGAAACAATGTGGACCTGAACAGATAAAACTAAAGTGTGTGTTGTATCAAACATATCTGCAACCAAAGGTTCAGTTCAGGTTCCAATGACAAAACAAACCTCACAGCTTCAGGTTCAGATCCAACACCAGTGCTGTCCACTGTCTCCTCAGGAGACATTCTGAACATTCTGAACCCTCGTCCTGGTTTAGTACAGAGTTCTGTCTGTGTCTGTTCTGGGCTTGGTGTCCAGTCTGGTTCCTGGTTTAGGCAAAGTCTACCTGACCTTTGTTCTCACCTGGCAGACAGAGGGCTCCAGAGCTCAGCAGCACGCTGTAGAAGCTGGACTGGTGGGACTGGGAGGACTGGGTGAGCCGCAGTGGGACTGTGGGAGCGGCCGGATGGTCCAGCTGTGGAGGGGCTGCTGCTGGTTCTGGTTCTTTTGGACTAGGATCAGAAGACAGACTGAGCTGTGATTGGACAGGAGGCAGCTCACTGCTGAGGCCTGAGAACAGAAGACACACAAACACAGACTCAGCTGTACAACATTTACACACCTTTGCGTTTTCATACTGTACTTGTGAGTAACAGCCCTCCTCCGTGACATTCCCCCTCAAACTGGAGGATCAGACCAAATGTCCTCTTGTCAAAGTGAACAGTGGCAGAGTTGCTGCTGCAGCAGAGAGGCTCCACTGCTGGAGGTGTCACGTGAATGACAGGGTGGAGGTTCCTCTCACTCTGTCATTCACATACAGAGAGGACACCAAACATGCTTCCAAATTCATTCATTCATTCATTCATTCATTCATTCATTCATTCATTCATGCTCTCAAACTTTTGAAAATGAAGCGAGTTGACGAACCACCTGACCGGGCTCCTGTTCCTCACATGTGGTTTAACTGATCCAGGCTAACACTGAGGTTTATTCTCATGCAGCTCATCTGGCTCTTTGACGATGTTACAGTGAATGTGTTCAGACTAGAGTTTTTGCTGACAATCAGAAAGTGACTTCTACACTTATTAATTTAATATGTTATATTATCGAATGAGAGATTCTCATCTCAATGTTATTGAAATGTATTGTGGCTCCATCTGTCCTTCAACAGTCTGTGAGACAATGATTTGTTGTCTAATCTAATTCATCTCAACAAGCTTCCACTACAAATCTAACAAAGACATTTAAACCTGAACCGGTAAAACATCAGCTGACTGAATTTCAGCAGGTTTGGGTTTCAGGACCTGTTGCTATAACGACAGATCCAGATGAATTTTAAAGCAGCGTCAGAACCCAGCTCCTGTCAGCTCCACATCAGCTACATCAAAGAGGAGCAAGTTAGTCAGGACAGGAGCTGAGTGTTTTTACTGCAGGTTGTGGAGCAGGAAGGAAAAACAGGGAAGAGGAAGGGGACAAATTGGGTCAATCAGAGGAAGAGGAGGAGGAGGAGGAGGAGGAGGAGGAGGAAGAGGTGATGAATGAGGACAGAAAGAGTTGATGGCTTGTGGAATGAAAAGCAGGATGGGGAAACAGATCGAGGAGGAGAAACAGGTTTGTGTACCTTCAGTGTGAAGCTCTGCAGTTCTTCCTCCACCAACCTCCTCACAGCTGCACTCCTCCTCCTCTTCCTCCTCCTCCTCCGTCTTCTTCTCCTCTTGCTTTTCCTGTCCATTTTCAGACTCCTCGGGTTCAGTCCAAAGTGAGCCTGGATCCATCGCTGGTATGTCTGGCTCTTCAGATGCATCAGTGTGTGTTTGCAGTGTATTCTTTTCAGAATAAGAGTCCTCAGGGTCTGCTTGTAAAGTGTTATTTTCAGAATAAGAGTCCTCGGTGTGTTTGTGTTGTGTGATGGACTCTTCAGAATGTGTGTGTTGTGTATTACTTTCAGAAAAAGAATCTTCCGTGTGTGTTTGCAGTGTGTTACTTTCAGAATAAGAGTCCTCGAAGTGTGTTTGCAGTGTTTTCTCTTCCTGTTCTTTCTCTCCTCCTCCTCCTCCTCCTCTCCCATCATTCATCACTTGCTCCTCCTGCCTGATTTCTTGATTCTGCTGCACAATTATAACCTGAACCTCCTCTTCTACCTCCACCACCTCTGCTCCCTCCTCTTCTAATTCATCTTCTCTCTCCTCCACCTCTTCCTCCGTCTCTTCACTTTCACCCTCCTCCTCCTCCTCCTCCTCCCCCCTCCCCTGACCTCCCTCCTCAGCAGTGTGTGTGTGCAGCATCAAATCTTCATCCTTTCTACACTCTGTGTCCTCCAGATGCTTTTCTTCCTTCTCTTCACCTTCATCAACTGACACTATCAATTCATGCTTCCCTTTCTGCCTCACCTCTCCCTCCTCCCTCTTTCGGCCTGTCTCCCCCTCTTTCCCTCGCTTCTCCATGTCCTCTCCCTCCTCCTCCTTCTCCTCTCTCTGTTCTGTGCAGTTCACAGGGTCAGTGTTTATCTTGCCTGAATCAGTACCTTCTCTTTGCTTCTGTGACGTCCAGCGCTCCATCTGACAGCCGGAGGTTCCCACGACTTCAGGAAGAGCAGAGGAGGAGGAGGTGGGGGAGATGGGGCTGAGGACGATAGGTGCACCGCAGTCTGGACTGAGATTCTCCTCAAGGAGCTTGGAGCAAAGTCCGGTGTGGGAACTGAACTCCACACGGGGCCAAGAGGAGCGAGTGTCAGTGCTTTTGGGAGTGTCTGTGTGTGTGTGAGTGTTCTGAGGTGTGTGTGTGTGAGTGTTCTGAGGTGTGTGTGTGTGAGTGTTCTGAGGAGTGTGTGCAGCGGTGTGTGTGTGAATGTTCTGAGGTGTGTGTGTGTGAGTGTTCTGAGGTGTATGTGCAGCGGTGTGCGTGTGAGTGTTCTGAGGTGTGTGTGCAGCGGTGTGTGTGTGAGTGTTCTGAGGTGTGTGTGCAGCGGTGTGTGTGTGAGTGTTCTGAGGTGTGTGTGTGTGAGTGTTCTGAGGTGTGTGTGCAGCCGTGTGTGTGCTGGTCCTGGCTCTGTGCTGCAGGCTGATGGACTGGGTTAAGGAGCCTTTTTGTGGGGAGAAGCGAGGCAGCGGGAGCTCCGTCAGCTCCACGTACTCGCCCTCCGAGTCCTCGCCCTCGCTGCTGGCTAGTGATTGGTCAGTTTTTGTAGAAGGTGACAGGAGCTTTACATCCTGTCTTGAGGTGTTAGAATCTCTATGGGGATTGTGCGACGTATCAATGAACATATCTCCATCCTGAACGGACTCCTTGTCCTCCTTCAGGGAGGTCCGGGGCCGGCTGATGAATTGTGGGTAGACCAGGTCCTCCCAGGGGACCCTGAAGACGTCCCCGTGGGCGGAAAGGAGGCAGCGCTCCAGCCTGGACGCTCCTCGCTGCTCTCTCTCCCTGTTGACAGAGTCCAGCCAGGCCATGCTGAAGAGGGACCGCAGGGCTACTTCCGACACCTCCTGCTGCTCCACATGATGGCTGCCGGCTGACACGCTGCACAGGAGCAGGCGGGGGCAGGAGTTAGCAACACTCCTGCAGGAGGCGCTGTGTGCTCGAGATGGAAGAGGAGCGGGAGATATCAGCAGGTAGAAGTCTCCTGGACGGAGGAGACGCTGGTCCAGAGGACAGAGCTGAACCACTACCTTCTCATGGACGCACAGAGGCCACCCCTCATGACGAAACAACAAACCACAGTACTGCAACTGAGGAGGAGGAGCAGAGGAGAAAGGGAGAGAGGAGAGATTAGGGTCATTTAACAGGATATTCTTTCAGTTGTTCAGGGTGTCAGTGTGCAGCAGAATCAGTCACAGTAGTTTGTAGAGGTGAAGGCTGACCTGCAGTCAGTGTTAGTGAACAAAAGTGCGAAGCTACTGGAGGAAACATTTGGTTTGCAAATACTGGAGTAAACAGCAGTATTACAGACAAAATACAAGATGTCAATTGATTTAAAGTAGACGACACAGCAACACATACATGTTCAACAAACCCAGACGTCATCTGCCCCCTCCCCAATATTACAGTGGGGTTATAATTCAGCAGAAGATCACTCAGGTTTCAGCACCTGCCACAGTACAAGCTCCCATCCCAGAGTCACTTTACAGCTGCTTTTCTATGACTGACTGTCTGTTTTCAAAGCACTTCTTAGATCAGATTTATCTGCCTTCCTGTATTAGCGTATCAAAAAGTCGCCAGATGCACTAATTCTGCAGATGCAGTTTTCTTTTTTAAATATGGATATGGATATATTATCTGGATTGAGATGCATCGAGAATCATGCAATGACACATTCAAATCTCTCACTGGTGAACTGTAATTAAAATGAATCATGAGGCCAGTGAAGATTCACACCTCTATAATACAGGCAGCTGTGTTTCTGACTTGAGCTGTGACACCTCATACAGCCACGATTAAAGAGTTCTAATTCAGCAGGGATTAACACACTGAAGTCAGTCTGCATTCCTAAAACTAGTCCGACAACATTTATTTGAACATTTAAATTTAAGATCACTTGAAGTGCATCTTCAGCACCAACTATCCTTCCTGACCAGAGAAAATCAGAACTGTCGTAGTAACAGTAAAAGTAATCAATATTGTTCAAAACAAGGGGGTCATCTGTGACAGACAGTTAAGATGGAGTCCAGGCTTCTCTGACAGCTGTGGTCACAGCTGTATGCAGTCCAGCTGCTGAACCAACCTGATCCCCTTCAGCACCAGCATCAAACTAACAGGTCTCTCTC
>JBBMOC010001077.1:0-14840 GCA_037975185.1 Centropyge bicolor | reverse complement strand
AAAAAACAAGAGAATCCAAACTAACTGAAGCCTCTAATCTAAAGGGGACGAGTGAAGAGTGAATGGGACAGAAGATGAAGCTGTGCTTGGATCAGGACGACCCTCTGGAAACACATGAACCTCTGTCACAACATGAGAAACATGAACCATGGTTTAAACTCCGCAGTGTAAATGAAGTCACTGCCTGTGTGAAGAGGGGCTTGTTGGACTCAGTGAGGTTCCTGATGAAACTGCATGTCCACTGTGGAAACATATGTGTCAGGTAAAAAATCCTCTGCAGTCCGGAACATTCATCAGAGCCTGAACCCTGAGAGGAGAATCCTGCCGTGAAGGGGACGCTCCTCCTGACCTGGACACCAGCCAAGATGAGAACTGTGATTCTGAAGCTTCTGTACAAGCTGAGAGTAAAGGAGGCAGGTGGTCAAACAGGAGCCTTCTCTCCATCCTACCAGGTCAAGGCAGCACAGGAGAAACCTGAGGAGGAGGCTGAACATGAACAGAAGGAAAACTCACATCAGTCTCTGAACCAGGGGCTGAAGAGCATCAGTGTCCAGCTGCTGCTTCACATGTTGTTCTGTGGCTGAGCAGAGGAGGAGGAGGCCTCATCACAGAGGAGGAGGAGGAGGAGGNCCCATCACAGAGGAGGAGGCCGCACCACAGAGGAGGAGGAGGAGGAGGAGGCCTCACCACGGAGGAGGAGGAGGAGGAGGAGGAGGCCTCATCACAGAGGAGGAGGCCTCACCACAGAGGAGGAGGAAATGGAAATGGACCCTACGCCATTAGGAGCCCGTTGGGGTAGGTAACTACTGTTGCCCTTCTCGCTGTGACGTCTGAGGACGAAGTCAACGTCCCGCTCGTGTCCCTCATATTCAGTGTTTGGTGAAACTGAATCATCAGAACTAAAGATGGACGACGACTGATGAGAGACGTCGACTACGACTCCCAGGGTGCATTTCACCCACAGACATCACCGAGCTTCATGTCCCGTTCACACAGCGCCCCCTGGAGACACTGAGCACTTCCTGTGACAGAACTCTCTGAAATGGGAGTTGACAGGTAAAGCTCTGCCTCCTGATTGGCTGATGGATCAATGTGTGTCACCGTCGTCGTGATGACTGGATAATCAATGCTGCCATCGTAGAGGTGGTGGAGGGAGAGAGTCTGCTGAACCCTGACAGCACACACACACACACACACACACACATACACACAGACACACACACACACACACACACATACACACACAGACACACACACACACGGCAGAGAGCAGACAGTCTTCATCATGTAATGAATCCGTCTGGGAGGTGACAAACACGAGAATTCCGTTCCTCAAACTGAACCTCTGAAACTCAAACGGCTCCTCCTCATGATGAAGATGAATTTGATGAAGTTCCACATTTTCATAAAATACCATGAAAGACAATGTTTAAAAACCCACAAGAAGAACATGAGCTGTGTCATCGTCCCAGGAAGCGTTGCTGAGCAGCAGAGACACGTCCTCGGCCCACTTCGATTATCGGCCCCAGAACAAATCCCAGGTGAACCTGAACGCATCACAGGAAACAGGACGTTTGTCACTGTGTGTTGGACTGATGAGTTTATTAAAGTCAGGCCAGTGTGGATCCTCAGCAGCAGAGCTGACATCTCTCACACACACACACACACACATACATACACACACACACACACACACACACACACACACACACACACACACTCTGCTGTCTACCTCCTCATATCTCTTTCAACCCTCCTCAGTCTGTGAAAGCATGAGGAGTAACAGTATTTGTCTGCAGTACAAATACACAGGAAANCACACACACACATACATACACACACACACACACACACACACACACACACACTCTGCTGTCTACCTCCTCATATCTCTTTCAACCCTCCTCAGTCTGTGATAGCATGAGGAGTAACAGTATTTGTCTGCAGTACAAATACACAGGAAAGTCAGCAGCTCCACCGGGAGCTGAAATCTTGGTGACAGGAAACATGTGGACAAAAAGACAGACACAAAGAGGGACAACATCCAACACATGTGAAGGACATTTATAAACTGATGAAGTTTCCTCATTGAAGGAAAATCGAGGTGTTCAGTCGTCTCAGGTTTGAAACACTGACCTCACCAGATGTGATCGGAGCTCAGCCAATCAGAGACGTCGTCCGTCGCTCGGCGCCTGGAGGGGACTCGTCTGGTGTCTGTGTCCGGGTGGAGCAGCGGACGGACGGGTTTGTTTGGAACGTCCTTTGTGGGGGGGGGGGGGCGTGTTTCAGCCTCTGTTAGGCCACATCTGCACTGAAACCAGCAGGAAGTGACGACGAGCAGGAAGTGGCGACGAGCAGGAAGTGACGACGAGCAGGAAGTGGCGACGAGCAGGAAGTGACGACGAGCAGGAAGTGGCTGAAACACTGAAGGCAGCTTTGTTTCAGGACCAGACATCAGGCCTGTGTTGGTGTGATTCTGTGCCGCTCGCTGGACGAGCTCCTGCTGCAGACGCTCGGCCGCCCGCCACCGCTCTTATTGTGAAACGTGTGGGTGCACTTCTCTCTGTGCTATATGGTGGATCGATGATGTCACTGCAGAGTCGACATGTGCATCCACCGACACACATGATGGAAGTGTGTGTGTGTGTGTGTGTGTCCTGCTCAGGCATGCTCAGCGCTCACGCCTCCGTGGTCCTGGATGTGTGTGTTTGATCCAGAGCCAAGAATAACACAGCTGTCTGCTTCCTGTCTGCCATGTGTCTCGACTTATGTAAGATCAGCTGATGGTGGAGGAACGGAACAACATCCACCCAGAGCAGGCCCGGGCTGCGTTCACGCTCAGCATCTCGCGTCCTCAACGCCGCAGCGGCTGCACTCAAACACCTCCACTGCATCCGGCCTTCCATGTTTTTAACTAGAGAGGAGCAACAGTGACCTGAGAGGCAGCAGCTCGTCAACACGTCACACACACACCTGAGTGACTCTGCAGCAGGTCAACACGTCACACACACACCTGAGTGACTCTGCAGCTCGTCAACACGTCACACACACACCTGAGTGACTCTGCAGGACGTCAACACGTCACACACACACCTGAGTGACTCTGCAGCAGGTCAACACGTCACACACACACCTGAGTGACTCTGCAGGACGTCAACACGTCACACACACACCTGAGTGACTCTGCCTCCAGTCAACATACACACTGGCTCCTGCAGCTTCCTCAGCTCCGCCCGTCGACATGGGACGTTCTGCCGTCGCTCTGAGCCCTGTTTGGAAAGCAACACACCACAGTCACTTCATGTGTTCATCCCTTCATCCCTTCATGTGTTCATCACTTCAGCAGTTCATGTGTTCATCACTTCATGTGTTCATCACTTCATCCCTTCATGTGTTCATCACTTCATCCCTTCATGTGTTCATCCCTTCATGTGTTCATCACTTCATCCCTTCATGTGTTCATCACTTCATCCCTTCATGTGTTCATCACTTCAGCAGTTCATGTGTTCATCACTTCATGTGTTCATCACTTCATCCCTTCATGTGTTTATCCCTTCATGTGTTCATCACTTCAGCAGTTCATGTGTTCATCACTTCATGTGTTCATCCCTTCATCACTTCATGTGTTCATCACTTCATCCCTTCATGTGTTCATCCCTTCATGTGTTCATCACTTCATCCCTTCATGTGTTCATCCCTTCATGTGTTCATCACTTCATCCCTTCATGTGTTCATCCCTTCATCCCTTCATGTGTTCATCCCTTCATGTGTTCATCACTTCAGCACTTCATGCGTTCATCACTTCATGTGTTCATCCCTTCATCACTTCAGCAGTTCATCACTTCATGTGTTCATCCCTTCATGTGTTCATCCCTTCATCCCTTCAGCAGTTCATGTGTTCATCCCTTCATGTGTTCATCACTTCAGCAGTTCATGTGTTCATCACTTCAGAAGTTCATCCCTTCATCACTTCAGCAGTTCATCCCTTCATGTGTTCATCCCTTCATGTGTTCATCCCTTCATCCCTTCATGTGTTCATTCCTTCATGTGTTCATCACTTCATGTGTTCATCCCTTCATCACTTCAGCAGTTCATCACTTCATGTGTTCATCCCTTCATGTGTTCATCCCTTCAGCAGTTCAGCACTTCATGTGTTCATCCCTTCATGTGTTCATCACTTCATGTGTTCATCACTTCATCACTTCATGTGTTCATCCCTTCATCACTTCATGTGTTCATCCCTTCATGTGTTCATCACTTCATGTGTTCATCCCTTCATGTGTTCATCACTTCATGTGTTCATCCCTTCATCACTTCATGTGTTCATCACTTCATGTGTTCATCACTTCATGTGTTCATCCCAAGCGGCAACCTCCGGCACTGAAAAATGAAGCCAATGCGGAAGTGCAAAAAAGCTGCAGTTCCTCGAATAACCGCTAGAGCAGGCTGCAGAAGGGAGTCAATTACATCTGAGCCGATCTGAGCCCCATGTTAAAATGTCCGACTTTAAGACAGAAAAAAAACATATTTACAGCCTGGTTCAAAACATGGCTCTAGTCTCATAAGCTGTTTTTCTACTCCATGACAACTCTGGGGGGGGCGAATTTTTTTATAAGGCGTTCGTTTAAAATATACAGCATACATCATTATGCACAGTTCATAGCTGTCGATCTAAGTGGCGCCACTTTGATTGACAGCTATGGACTGACGGTCTAAAGGGCGACACCCCGGCTAATTCTAGTCACTGAGTTTCGGAAAGAGATTGTCGTGGGGTTAGCCGGCTAGCAACGCTATTTAGCATTTAACCTAGCTGGTTAGCCGTAGCTAGTTTGATTATTTCGAATAAAGCGGCTTTTTTCAGCCAATAGCGTTCATTCGACCCGCCTCAGCTCCGCCCTCGCTCCACCTCTTTGTCCATATTTGGAGTAACCGGAGGTAGGCTACCAAGATGGCTACGCACTACGATTTGCTTCATTTTTGCTCTTCAGAAACCTATGGGTGACGTCACGGACACTACGTCCATATTTTATACAGTCTATGGTTCATCCCTTCATCACTTCAGCAGTTCGTCAGTTCCTGGATGCTCCGCTCTGCACTGCTGAGCAGGAAGCTGCAGGCCGACGCCCCCTGTTGGTCGGCCACCAGGTGACCAGCATGTGGGCCCCACAGGGGACGGGACCGTAACCCTGTCTGTCACCCGTAACACCTCAGACTTCAGCACCAGGTCCGAGTGCCCCCCCCTGCAGACGACCTCAGACGACCTCAGACGACTCGGCAGCGCCTCCACCTGTCTCTGTCAGGAGGGTGGAAACTGCACTCTCTGTCTCTCTCTCTCTCTCTCTCCCTGTCTGTGTGTGTGTGTGTGTGTGTGTCTCTCTCCCTGGCTGTGTGTGTGTCTCTCTCTCTCCCTGTCTGTGTGTGTGTGTCTCTCTCCCCTCTCTCTCTCTCTCCTTGTGTGTGTGTCTCTCTCTCTCTCCTTGTGTGTGTGTGTGTGTGTGTGTCTCTCTCCCTGGCTGTGTGTGTGTCTCTCTCTCTCCCTGTCTGTGTGTGTGTGTCTCTCTCCCCTCTCTCTCTCTCTCCTTGTGTGTGTGCGTGTGTGTGTCTCTCTAAGTCTCTCTCTCTTTCTCTCTCTCTTTAGGAGCCATTTTGGACTCGGTTCAGTTTAGGTGCATTATAAACCGTCAAGTCTGTCAGAACAAAAGCGTACACTTCCGGTCAAGATTATCAAAAGAATAGCATCCATTGCTGCATGAAGAAAAAATCTGTAATACAAGAACACATTTTGGAATTTTTTCCTGCTCCTTCTTTATTCAGAGTTGCGGCAACACGTTGTTTCATTGGCTCCAGACGAGTCGAAGATGAGAAACATGAATAAGATATCAGGAACGATTTCTGTCTGTAATATATGACGTTATAATGAAATATTTCTCCGGACTGCAGCCGGACAGTCTGAAGATCAGGGAACCGGAACCTGTGTAAGAAGTGACTGTGTAAGAGTGTCAAACCTCCTTCACGGTTCACAGCTGAGAACGTGTGACCAGCGGGGCTTTTATTTTGAAGGGGCGGCGGGCGCTCCTGCGGCAGCTTTACTCTTCCTGTCTGTTTGTCCCCAGCAGCCCCGAGTCCAGAGACTGAAGGAGGACGAGGCGGCGCAGAGCTGCTCCGAGAGCCGGAGACACACACCGACAGACCGAGAGGGAGAGGCCGGCCGAGGACGGCTGCTCTGCGGGCTGAGGCTGAGAGAGACCCCGCTGTCCGCCCGGAACTTTACCGGAGAGCCGCGCGGGTCTGGAGCGCGTTGGAGGAGCGGGAGGAGCGGGAGGTTTCAGGCAGGACCCGACTGCAGCTCGTCCCGGACTCGGGGCCTCCTGCGGCTCGAGGTGCAGGAACATGTGTGTCTGCAGGAGGAGGAGGAGGAGGAGGACAGACCTGCTGCTGCTGCTGCTGCTGGGAAGTTTGTCTGCAGGTACAGAGACACGGAGACAGAGACACGGAGACAGAGAGAGAGAGAGACAGAGACACGGAGACAGAGACACGGAGACAGAGAGAGAGACAGACAGAAAGAGACAGACACACAGAGAGAAGAGACAGAGAGAGAGACAGAGGGAGACAAGAGAGACACAGAGGGAGACAAGAGAGACAGACAGAAAGAGAGAGAGAGGGACAGTCTGGTTTGGAGGAACATCAGATTATTTTGCTTTAAACGTTTGTATTTGATGTGATTTTATGGTGAAAGTATCTAATGTTTCCTGCAGATTTCCATCCTGTCAGAAAAATATTCTGGTTTTGTGTCATCGAGCTGGTTTTGGTGTTTCTGCAGGTCTTGATGAAAAATCAGATCAGGATTCATGTTGGACACAAACACGAGTCCACATGAGGACGTGACATACTCTGTCTGTCTGTCTGCAGAGTCTCTGTCTGTCTCTCTCGGTCTGTCCCTGTCTGTCTGTCTGCAGAGTCTCGGTCTGTCCCTGTCTGTCTGTCTGCAGAGTCTCGGTCTCAGGATGAATCCGCCTCTTTGTTGCTGTTTCAGTCTGCAGGAGTCACTTCAGTCCAGCCTGCGTCTCCATGCGCGGCCTGTTTGACTCGAAGCTGCAGCAGCGCGCGCGTGTGTGTGTGTGTGCGTGTGTGTGCGTGCGTGCGTGCATGCATGTGTGACTGTGGTCATGCACGTGCGTGTGTGTGCGGGCTGCAGCTCCATTGTCCGCTCAGTCTTGCAGAGGCGGATCGATAATCGATCAGCAGCGAGCTCGAGCCTGAGAAGTCACCGATAATCGATGCCTCCTTCTTTCCCACTGTTTTCTCCTCCGCACGCGCTCCTCGCCAGCGTCCATGCGCGTTTTACTCGGACTCACGCGGGCGGATGAATGGAGCAGCTCGGTCACGTGGCCTCGTAGTAGCGAGAGGAGGCGTGTGCGCGTGCGTGCTGGAAAATACTCCACACACGCGGAATGAAAAAGTCCCATTATGCTCCTGTGATGTGGAAGGTGACGGGAAGCGTCTCACGTGCTCCAGTGTGTCAGTGTGACCCTTCGTGTCTGTGACGTCACGGTCATTTTCATACAGTTTAGTGTTGATTTTCAGGTGAATGTTTCAGAAACACGTGTCAGTGAGATGAGTCAGTGATCGGCTTGGATTTCAGCATTGTTTCTATAAAATGCTGTGACTTGTTGTGTTTGTGGTTGTGGTTATGATTGTTGTCAGCAGTGAAGTCACCTGATCAGCCTGCTTCTTCAGTGTTGAGGCTGCTCGTGCTTCTGTGTGGATTATGTGAGATCATGGACGTTCCGTCGTGTCTCTGCGGGTCACTTCCTGGTGACGCCAGGTCCTCATTCAGAGCTGCCGTCACCATTAGTGTTATTATCTGTAAAACGTCAGTGTCCTCGTCACAATCGAGTCCGAGACGGCGTCTTCAGGTGTCTTTTTTTTTCAAAACTTCAAAACCTCCAGAGGTTCAGTTCACTGTGACAGAGAACAGAGAGCAGCAGTGGAGAAACTGACTGATCAGATTTTTGCTTCAAAAGATGATGAAAACAATGATTCCGTATTGAATGAGCTGCTGATTGACTTTGTTTTGATCAGCTAACTGATTAATGGACCAGCTGCTGCAGCTTTAGCCTCATATTGGAAATGTTCCTGTGATGTTTCTGGATTCTAACTTTCATGCAGCCGTGTGGAGCTGAGTGACATGAAGACTCCTTCACAGACATTTCTTACACTTTCCTCCTCCGTTCAAACCTGGTGACTCCATTTCCCATAATGCAACTCAGCCGCCAACAGCTGTGTTATGCTAGCAGCAGCTAACGTAGCCTCAGAGGTTGTTGAAGTCACTGTTGGGTCTCAGCCTGCAGGTCTTAGCTGTCGATCCTGGGACCCTTCAGCCCGGACCTGGTGCACGCGCTCGGACCCTTAGACCTCGTCGTCTTTTCAGTGTCGATATTTCAGAATATTCCAGTTTTTATTTTGTGTCACAGCGAGTTTGAGTGACTTTAACTTCATGATGTTTCTGCAGAAACAGACTCAGTTATCTTATGCTCTGTGATGAAATGTGGGGCAGAATCGCTGCTCACACACACGGGCTGCAGCTCTCCTGTGTGTGTGTGTGTGTTTATACACACATGCTGTATATATATATTTTACAGTAGGAGCCCTGAAGAGCTGCAGCAGCAGGTTTGTACAGTCCGAACAAAGAGAATGTTTATCGGCTGCTGTGGAAAAACGGTTTCTTCTGCTCACAGCTTTACCTCCCGATCAATACACACACACACACACACACACACACACACACACACACACACACACACACACACGGACACACACACACACACACACACTCATGTACACACAGACACACACATACACACACACACACTCACATACATACACACACACAGACACACACACTCACACAAACAGACACACACACTCATACACACACACACACACACAAGCACACTCACACATACACAAACACACTCTCACAGACACACACACACACACTCACACAGACACACACACACACACACAAACAGACACACACACTCATACAGACACACACTCATACAGACACACACTCACACAAGCACACTCACACATACACACACACAAACACACTCACACAAACACACACACACACACTCACGTACAGGGATCTGATGATACAGTTTACATGGATACTGAACTGAAGGGATTTTCCAATCACAACCAATAATTAAATTTTCTGATAACTGACTGCAGGAGTTTAATGTTTTGAACAGAAACACCGGGGGGTGCTGCAATTTTTCTGTGTTAATGAGTCAAACAAGACCATGACAATAGTTTGTGTGTGTGAGAGAGAGAGCTCAGCAGGGATATATCGATCATGTATCGGCTGGTCAGCAGAGTGAAACAAAGAGTTGCTGTTCTTCCAACATCGTGGCCTTTCAATCCTCCGTCTCCTGCTGCAGCTCAGCTGTGTTCTGTTAACCACCAAAACCATGTCCAATCAGGAAAGGACACCAACCAACGGACCGGTCTTCAGCCAGACGTCCGTCACAGCGGGTTTGGTGTTCCAGTTCCACACTGGAGCCAGTTCCTCCTGTGAGTCCGTCAGAATGAAGACATATTGAGAAATATTTCATTTGAGAAAAGAGAACTTCTTTGTCACGAGTTGTTGTTCTCAGCTTGTTGTTGTTGTTCTCATCTTGTTGCTGTTGTTCTCATCTTGTTGTTGTTCTCATCTTGTTGTTGTTCTCAGCTTGTTGTTGTTGTTGTTCTCATCTTGTTGCTCCTGTTCTCATCATGCTGCTGTTGTTCTCATCTTGTTGTTGTTATTCTCAGCTTGTTGTTGTTCTCATCTTGTTGCTGTTGTTCTCATCTTGTTGTTGTTCTCAGCTTCTTGTTGTTGTTCTCATCTTGTTGCTGTTCTCAGCTTGTTGTTGTTCTCATCTTGTTGCTGTTGTTCTCAGCTTGTTGTTATTCTCATCTTGTTGTTGTTCTCATTTTGTTGTTGCTCTCAGCCTGCCGTTGTTCTCAGCTTGTTGTTGTTCTCATCTTGTTGTTGTTCTCAGTTTGTTGTTGTTCTCAGCCTGCCGTTGTTCTCAGTTTGTTGTTGTTCTCAGTTTGTTGTTGTTCTCAGCTTGTTGTTCTCATCTTGTTGCTGTTGTTCTCATCTTGTTGTTGTTCTCATCTTGTTGTTGCTGTTCTCAGCTTGTTGCTGTTGTTCTCAGTTTGTTGTTGTTGTTCTCATCATGTTGCTGTTGTTCTCAGCTTGTTGTTGTTGTTCTCAGCTTGTTGCTGTTGTTCTCATCATGTTGCTGTTGTTCTCATCTTGTTATTGTTGTTCTCAGCTTGTTGCTGTTGTTCTCATCTTGTTGTTGTTGTTCTCATCTTGTTGTTGTTGTTCTAAGCTTGTTGTTGTTCTCATCTTGATGCTGTTGTTATCATCTTGTTGTTGTTCTCAGCTTGTTGTTGTTGTTCTCATCTTGTTGCTGTTGTTCTCATCATGCTGCTGTTGTTCTCATCTTGTTGTTGTTGTTCTCAGCTTGTTGTTGTTGTTCTCATCTTGTTGCTGTTGTTCTCAGCTAGTTGTTGTTCTCAGCTTGTTGTTGTTCTCATCTTGTTGCTCTTGTTCTCATCTTGTTGTTGTTGTTCTCAACTTGTTGTTGTTGTTCTCATCTTGTTGCTGTTGTTCTCATCATGCTGCTGTTGTTCTCAGCTTGTTGTTGTTCTCATCTTGTTGCCGTTGTTCTCAGGTTGTTGTTGTTCTCATCTTGTTGCTGTTATTCTCATCTTGTTGTTGTTCTCATTTTGTTGTTGTTCTCAGCCTGCCGTTGTTCTCAGCTTGTCGTTGTTCTCAGTTTGTTGTTGTTCTCAGCTTGTTGTTGTTCTCAGCCTGCCGTTGTTCTCATCTTGTTGTTGTTGTTCTCATCTTGTTGCTGTTGTTCTCATCTTGTTGTTCTTATCTTATTGCTGTTGTTCTCATCTTGTTGCTGTTGTTCTCAGCTTGTTGTTGTTGTTCTCAGCTTGTTGTTTTTGTTATCCGCTTGTTGTTGTTCTCATCTTGTTGCTGTTGTTCTCATCTTGCTGTTGTTGTCATCTTGTTGTTGTTCTCAGCTTGTTGTTGTTCTCATCTTGTTGCTGTTGTTCTCATCTTGTTGTTTTTGTCATCTTGTTGTTGTTCTCAGCTTGTTGTTGTTCTCATCTTGTTGCTGTTGTTCTCAGCTTGTTGTTTTTGTTCTCAGCTTGTTGTTTTTGTTCTCATCTTGCTGTTGTTCTCATCTTGTTGTTATTCTCATCTTGTTGTTGTTGTTGTTCTCATTTTGTTGCTGTTGTTCTCATCTTGTTGTTTTTGTTCTCATCTTGTTGCTGTTGTTCTCAGCTTGTTGTTTTTGTTCTCATCTTGTTGTTTTTGTTCTCATCTTGTTGCTGTTGTTCTCAGCTAGTTGTTGTTGTTCTCATCTTGTTGTTGTTCTCATCTTGTTGTTGTTCTCAGCTTGTTGTTGTTCTCAGCTTGTTGTTGTTCTCATCTTTTTGCTGTTGTTCTCATCTTGTTGTTGTTCTCAGTTTGTTGTTTTCAGCTTGTTGTTGTTGTTCTCAGCTTGTTGTTGTTGTTCTCCTCATCTTGTTGCTGTTGTTCTCATCTTGTTGTTGTTATTCTCAGCTTGTTGTTGTTGTTCTCATATTGTTGCTGTTGTTCTCATCTTGTTATTTTCATCTTGTTGTTGTTCTCATCTTGTTGTTTTCTTCTTCATGTTGCTGTTGTTCTCAGCTTGTTGTTGTTCTCAGCTTGTTGTTGTTGTTGTTCTCAGCTAGTTGTTGTTGTTGTTGTTCTCAGCTAGTTGTTGTTCTCAGGTTGTTGTTGTTCTCATCGTGTTGCTGTTGTTGTTGTTGTTTTTTCTCAGCTAGTTGTTGTTCTCAGGTTGTTGTTGTTCTCATCTTGTTGCATGTTGATTCTGTTATAAAACATTAATATAATTTATCACCTGGCTGTCCGAATCTGGTGAAACATCTGAAAATAAAAAACAGCAGACAGAATAAAACAGAATAATATCTGATGATACAATGTAATTGAGATTAATTTTAAGTTGGAAATCTTCTTATTTCCTGCTTCAGTCTGAGTTTCTCTTTGTCCATAAACTGTGTGGTGTGTTTAATGTCAGTCTGAAATTGGAGAATGTTTGTGAGCTGCTGCTGCTGTTGTTGTTGTTGTTGTTGTTGTTGTTGTTGTTGTTGATGTTGATGTTGTTGTTGTTGATGTTGTTGTTGTGGAGCTCTGAGGCCTGATTCTCTGCCCTCTCACTACTACGACTCCCTGCAGGGCCTGAACACCAGCCGAGGGGTGAGGAGGGGTGGGGGGTGAGGGTGGCGGGTGGTGCATGATGGGGGATGGGTTGCCCTTAGCTACAGGCAAGATTTAAAGGACCAGTGCCTGTTTTTTTCTCCTCACGGCTCCCGAAGATTGATGACATGAGGTCAAGAAGAGGAGGTGGGGGCAGGGGGGCACTGGGTGAAGAGCAGACTCCAGAGGGAGAAATGTGGTGTGGCGCTAAAGAGCTGGAGGAACATTGGCTTTATCCTCCTGCATCAACAGCTTCTAAAACACAGATGTCAGCAGGAACGTTTCACTAAGAGGAAAAAAACACAGCAGCTTCCCATCAATCAAACAATTACTGGTTAAATGAAAAGGTAATATTTAAAGCACCTGACGAGTCAAACCCCCTCTGTCGAACTGCGTCTTAACGTCTGTTGGATGTGATGAAATTCACTTCAGACACTCATGTCCTCCAGAGGATGAATCCTGCTGACTTTGCTTCTCCGCTTGCTTTTCCTCTGGAGCCATGTTAGCATGCTGATGTTAGCGGTTAGCTCACACACGCTGGAGTTGTGCTGAGGGGTTGGTGTGAACCTGAGGTGTCGACTCTCCAGAGCCACATGTTCACCTTCAGGGACACTGAAAAACAGCCTAGTTGTAAAGGACCCATCAGTGAGTTTGTTAAACTTCACAAAAGAAAACAATCCTGATGATTTACTGCGTTTCTACAGATTTACGTCTTTGGAGCTCAGAGCCACTGACAGGAAGTCACTGACGGGAAGTCACAGACGGGAAGTCACAGACGGGAAGTCACAGACGGGAAGTCACTGACGGGAAGTCACAGACGGGAAGTCACAGACGGGAAGTTACAGACAGGAAGTTATGGTTTTGAGAGAGGAACCAACATGTTGTTGGTTTGGACTTGAGATTTTTTGACTGTAAGAAAAAGAGTCAACCAGCCTGATGAGATGAACGAGACTAAATGTTGAAAACAGATTCATGTTCTGCTGACGACCCAGAGAAAGGGCGTCACATCGTGCTGTGGCAGCTGAAGTGTTTCAGCACTTTGGATTTCATCTCAGTCTGTCAGAGTGATTGAGTTTCAGGTTCGTTATTAAACCACAGAATCTGCTCATTCTGTCAACTGTCTCTGTCTCATTCTGATCACCAGAGATTTTCTTGCTGGTATTAAGAAAGGTGTGATTTTAATATTTTGATCTCAGTCTGGTCTGGGTCCAGATGGATGTCTTCCGTCCTGCCGTCTGTCCACAGGAGCTGCAGTGGCGGCGTCTCATGACACTCGCTGGCGTCTGTGTTCAACAGCTGGAGCTCAGCTGACCGGGTCTCTCAGCCATCGAGACTGTGGGTAGAGGAGACCCTGTTTTTATTGGCCCCCCCTGCACACTCTGACGGTTGGCTGTGGGGGAGGCCTGAGCTGTGAAGACAGAGGCAGGAGACACTCACATGTTGTAGAATGAGACTGTCTGGGACGCTGCGGGCCGGACAGAGGACGGAACCCGCGGCGGGAATCGAACCTGTGAACCTGCTGTCGGCGCTTCGCTGCAGCTTCCTAACCAGCACAGTCCAAGGTCTGCTGAATCTGTTTGAACATCTGAATTTTCTTCAGTGGGTTTAGGATTTTTCACATGAGAAGTGACGGAGCTGGAATCCAGGAGCTTGATCAGAATTTAAATGAGAGTTGAAAAGTAGAGCTGCATTCAACTGTGAGTCAGAACTCCGTGTTCCCTGCGAGCACAAGTACTCATTGGAAAGTCAAGTGCTGTTCATTCAAACCCCAGTTCAAGCTTTTCCATCAGTCAAGACACGGATGCTCTTCTGTTGCCTGGTCAGCCCTGCGCGCTGGTCTGCAGGCTCGCCGTGCTGCTGCACCACCAGGGCTGCTCACTCTTCATTCCACAGCGACGGGGTTCATGGTTTCATGGGAGGGAACATCCCCCCTGCCTCAGATTCCCAGTATGTTGGTGTTAAACTAGTCTTGTTTAAAACGTCCAGTCAAACGGAGCTTCAGGCTCTCGACCTCACACGTCTGGAGCCAAAGGCCTTTTCTCAGAAACTGGTGAACTGGTTGTTTGAATCAGGAAGGTTTCTGATCCAAAACAGATCAAGATCAGCACCTGTCTGTCAGGGATCGTGAGCTCTTTTGAAGGAGTCCCTCAGGGAAGCGTGTGGGGTCCGTTGTGGTTTCGGGACCTGGGACCTGGTGGCTGCAGACCCTGTGTTGGGAATGTGGCGGGTTTCACACTGCAGCCACACATACCTGCAGCAGGAAGAGGCCAAGTGTCACCGCAGCTTTACGAGCAGAGAGACGGCTCGTAACCCAGGGAGGGCGAGGGGGTCGAGAGATACAGAGGCAGAGAGAGAGAGAACAGTTTGTACTTTGTCAGTTTGAGCCATTGTTGGTTTTATGAATCACTGGTAAACACTCAGGTGCTTCTGTTTCAGACATGAATGATATGTTTAACACTGTCTGTTCTGAAAGCTCCTCTTCTTTCTCACATCTGTTTCTGACTTCAGTCAAACTGCTCCT